>JAYESA010000014.1:58151636-58374136 GCA_036927795.1 Iris macrosiphon
CTGGGCTAGGCTCATCTGAGAAGGTACAGACCTCCCAGGCACCGACACCACAGGCAGATACACCATTTCCAAACCTGATACCATAACTAGAGGAACAACCACAAATATTCTAATTCTTCCAAGCCATGATACAGGACAGAGCATATTATTTCGGTTACGTTACTGTACCGAACAAGCCTGCGTATAGGAATAGAGCATAAGGATCGCATCCACACTTGACTAAAACCTCATTCTTTCTTTCAACTATCCGATGTTTGGAAAAACCAAGTTTTACGCCAAAAATCCTTTACCTTGTTGGCGTAAAAGCCAAATGACTGATTTGACTGACAAACTCATGAGTTCCTCGTACAACTTTACGCTGCAATATATTTCAGACTTTTTTTACGCGGATAGCTCTGAAGCCATGCTTTACGCCAAATTATTTTATCTCTGGTTTACGCAGACAGTCTCGAATCCCTACTTTACGCAGACTACCTTGAACCCATATTTTACGCAGACAGTTCTAAAAACTCTACTTTACGTCAAACTTCCTTGAATCTCTGTTTTATGCGTACATCCTATAGTATTTATTAAAAGTATAGAACTTAGAAGGCCATACCTCTTCTTGGTTAACTAGCAACTTAGACCAGGAGTTAGTATGACACATGTAGATATTATAAGATCTTATCTTTTGTGAACTTGAATTATTTTTGTAATCATAATCTAGCATACTTAAATTTACTGTACTACCTTGACTTACGCTGCTATTATAGCCTAGTTTTACAAGCTTATTCCTTATCAAGCTTGTTCATGATATATGTATTATTGGAGTACTAGACTAATACATTTCAGAATCAGTGTATTACGGTCTGATCAACCATAGTACGCTTGGTTCGCCCTTCGCATAACTACTCTACGTGGATTGAAATATATAGCGATTATTATACGAAGGTACTTGCCCTTTGGATATGTCTAAGCATATCATATCAGTTATATAACTGTGCTGATATGAATATGAGAATAGAAATTACCAAAATAGGATTTCAATCCACAACTGCCTTGACAATTCTCATTGAATTCTTTAAACGCCCTGTTCCCCACACTTCTAATCTATTACCTCCCCTTTGAACTCTTGATTATTATTTTCCGTCTTTCCTTATTTCGGAAAGACAAAACCTCGTGCTCAGTATAAGTACGAAAAGTGTATTTGTTTCTGTAGCCATTTTCGTTTGTTTCTTGGGAAAATACCAAACTCCGACATGTCTTAAGCATGGACTGGTTAAGCCATTACAATGCCATACTTGACTGCGGGAAGGAAAGCGACATCTTTTAGACCACCAGGTTACCCAGAGTTCGAGTACATACAGGTATAGATAGGGTATAGATAGTACCTAGAATAGCAAATTATAGTGGTTAATCCTAGTTACCCGGTGACTTACAATGTCCGACCTAAATTATTTTCCCACCCTCTAGATAATAATCTGGACTAAGCTAAAATAGATAGGTAGATTACTAGATATTGATTGATAGGCTCAAACCTATGAATGAAGTGATAGCTGAGTACTACAGGTAGTTACCAAATTAGATTGAAGAAGAAAGTATCGACAGATGTTAGCCTTGAGTTGGATATCGTAAATGTACGACTAGTTGTAAACTTGATACCCATATAATTGGATAAAGGGTACGCATAGAGTAAAGTAGGAGAAACCTCAGGTTCGAGGAAAAAGGGTAGAATGGTAATAAGATGAGATTCGTGACAAAGTACCTGACCTGAATTGGTCATTCGTACGGTGGAGAAAGTAAAGAAGATCCAAGGACACCTGCAAGCAGCACAAGACAAACAAAAGCACTGGGCAAACGTACATCGATGACCTCTAGAGTTCCAAGTGGGAGAATAGGTATTTTTGAAGATCTCACCCACCCGAAGAACTATCAGATTTGGAGGAAGAGGAAAACTGATTCCAAGGTACATCGGACCCTTCGATGTGTTAAAACGCATCAGAGAAGTGCTTACAAGCTAGCCTTACCTCAGACATTGGAAGGAGTACATAACGTCTTCCAAGAATCTCAGCTGAGAAGGTACATTCCAGACCCAAGTCATATGCTGGACCATTCAGAGATCACCATCGGCCCGAGTTATCGTACCAGGTGGAAGCCGTAGAGATCCTAGACCAAAGCGAGAAGGTATTGCAAGGCCAGACTATCCTCTAGTTCGTATTGCATGAAAACATCATGCACCATGCGAGACAACCTGGGAACAAGAAGAGGATATTCGACAGCGTTTCCCCATCTATTTTCAGAACAGGGTATGTCCTAATATTTCAAATCAATCTTCAACTATCATTATATGTCTATGTCCAAATATTTCAAATCAATCAAATCTCTTTCATTATATGTCTATTTTTATTTCGAGGATGAAATATTCTAAGGAGGGTAGATTGTAAACTCCCTCGACCAGATTTCAGTATTTTAAAATTATTTTTAGCTAATTAGAATTATTGTAACTTTTTAAATTTATTTTGCTTACATATCCTATTGATTTGTGCACATGTCCATCACCTAAATATTTAGAGCATTACCCTGACTGTTATCCCTAAACGAAGTTCACATACCTCTCCTAGACATGCTAGACTATTTTTCTGAACTTTGTACAACTCCCAGATACTTTGTTTTGAGCCTTGTTTTAGTCGCACAAATATCGTTACAAAAGTCCGTATTTATTTTCTATTTAAATTCATGCCTGTACCCTTCCCTGTTCCAAGAGACATTAGAGGCCCAACATGCACTTGTTTTACGTAAACAAAAATACGTTAATATTCTACACTGAGTATACTACATTTAGTATATTGACACTGTATTAAAATTATGGCCCTACCTGCCTCTAAATAATTAGTAAACACTGTGCGCAGTATTTATTAATTAATAAATACTTTGACCCGTATCACCCAGAAACCAGGCCCTACCCCTGCCCAGGATCACCCCCACCCCCTCAGGACCCTCCCACAGTTTTCCCTCTCAATTCTGAGCATTTTAGCATTTTTTGGAATTAGGTATTTTTATCAGATAAATTGCGTAATTACGAAAATTCCCAATTTTAGGACTTTTATACAATTTATGAAATTGTAGGGGTTTTTCTACAAAATTCATTGTGAGGTGTCACCCCCTATTGGCCGATGAATCTACACCGTACACGTGGCAGCGGGACCCACTCAAAAATATCCTAAATTATCAGCCAAGATATTTTAAATATCAAATTACCTAAATATCCCTAGACTTCAACCTAATTACAACTTTGCCATCCCCCTAAACCCTATAAAACCCGACCCCCTCCCCTCTTCCAAACCCCACAGCTCCTCCCTCCGACCACCACCTTCGACCAAACTCCGGCGAACTCTTCGCCACCCCCTCAGCTTCCTTCCGACCAACCCCCACCTCCTCCGGCCGCCGCAATCGCCGCCGGCAGCCTCCATAGCAACCAACACCCCACCAACCCTAACAGCTGCTCCACCACCCGACCGCCTCCAACGCCGTTGTGGACCACAGCCACCATCCCCGACCACTCCGCCCTGACCTCCTCTGCCGAACCAACCCACCACCACCGCCCCACGATGCCCCCCGCCACCGCCAGCCAGCCCGCAGTGCCTCCCCCGACCTCCCAACCACAGCTACCCAGCCACCCCCGACCACCTCCAGCTCCTCCCCCGACCACCCCTGACCTTCGCCACCACCACCAAACTCCTCGCCACCCTCCCCTCCGCCGACTAGTCCGCCTGCACCGCCACCCCCGGCACCGCCTGCGGCGCAGCAACCACCGCAAGCTGCTGCCACTGCTGTTGCTGCTAATTGCAGTAGCTGCTGCCACTGCCATTCCGGCCAGTCGCCGTCGGCTCCGCCGCCGTCCTCCCGCCGGCGACGAGCTGTGGGACCCCCCTTGCTGACCTGTCAGGTAGTATACAGTAAAAATACGTAAATACCTAGTATTTAATACATGTATGTATATATCTATATATATGTATGTATTTATATAAATATATATTATATATATATATATTATATATATAACAGTATATATTATTATACTATATTTTAAATACAGTATATATTATATTATTATATAATAAATATGTATATATATATATATATATATATATGTATTTTCTGTTTTTATTTATATTTATTTATATATGTATATATGTGAATATATATATCCATGTATAATTATGTAATTATATAAATATGTATTTATACATATATATTACTATATATAATATATATACTATAATACAGTATTATATATAGTATAATATATATATTATTGTATAATTTATTTTCTGTTTTTTTTATACATATTTAATATATATTTTGTATACATATTTATATATGTATATATTTATATATATGTATGTATATTTATATGTAATATATATATATATATAGTATATATATAATTATTATTATTTAGTATATTATTACAGTATATATATATATATATATACAGTGTATATATATATTATTTATAATATGTATATATATATATATATATATGTATTTTTGTTTCTTTATATATATATATATATATATATATATATATATATATATATATATATATATATATATATATATATATATATTATGCTAATATATATACATACTATTTAGTATATGCTATGTTATACATACTATTAAAAATATATGTTACATATAAGCTATATATGTATGTATGTACATTTATATATGTATATGCCTTTACTTTACATATTATATATATAATTATATATTATTAAGTACATAAATTATCGTATATTTTCCCTACAAAATTTATATATATTTATATCTAGTATATAAATACTTTATATACTCTTAACTATAAACTATATATATTATGTATTATTATATATATATATATAGTTTTAAGTTACGCATTATTTAAATATGAAATTCACGAACTTTGTACGTCTTGAACAGAGTACATCTTCAGCACAGTCAGTGACCCCCTGTCACAGGACCCCCCAGACTTAATTGCAAGTAAAGGTTTTTAACACACTCAGGAAGTAGGCAAGTATACCTTGCCAAGTTTTACTGTTTAAATTATTAACTGTTGAATGTTATTTTCAGTAAATTTACATATAACAGTAAGTATCTGAGATTGCCTCGGGTACCGTCAACTGATACGTTGACAAATAGTGTAACTGACTTAGACTTTAGCAGACTTACCAACAGCTGCGAGGGTATCCTAATATCCTCCTAGACCCCAACACTTGTACACGCAACAATATTGCACTTTATTTTGGGATGCAAGTTTACGTATTTAATTAGCTACCAGTACGTGCGACGTGCATCACGGCTTAACACAAAATCAGGTAAGTTACGACTTGGCATATAGCTACATTGGACGGGGAAGACAACTAGTAGGCGTATGGGACACCCAACTTCTTTATTGCAGATACCGCACTCTTTGGAGTGATACAGACGTTATATATACATGCAGATACCACATCCCTTAGAGTGTTGGACGTTGTATATATTAAGATACCTCATTCTTCGGAATGACGGACGTTGCAGATACCACACTTTATAGGATGCTGGCCGTTATGCCTATGCCTACCCATACGTACCAAAGTTGTCTTTACATTGCATTCACATAGATGGTTAGCACACCCTGTATTTATTTATTCAGTATTTACATACATGGCATATTTTTATGTATCTTGTTATGTCCCACTGATGACCTGGTTCCCTGCCAGGTTTAGATGAGATATTCTACCCTACAATATACGGACCTGGACAGGAGACCAGATATGCTACCGAAGAGGAGCTAGAAGAGCTACCCATAGAGTCTGCCTGAACTTTTAGATCATCTGGAGCTGTTGCTACTACCTCGATAGATGATACACTAGTCTATCTTATTTCAGCTTTCTTCATATTTTATTGTGGGTTTGTTCCCACAAGATATTATCTGATTTTGTACTATGACATTTTCAGACTCAGCATTATATATATTCAGCACTTATTCCCATATTCATTGATATATTTTGTGGATGAGATAGATTTACCTGTATTAGACTTGTAGTATTTTAGGACAGCGTAGCACGTTCCTTTGGGTCCATTAAATTAGATTAAACCCTTAGTGACGTGTCAGCTGGCCAATGTCACGTGGCCTGGTTCCTTATATTTTGGGACTGGGGCGTGACAATAACTATCATACCAATACTTATATACATATACTACATATACTAACTTACCATTAATACATATCCATACATAAATACAATACTACATACTTACATATATCTACTAATCTAACAGCTATATAGATATCTAACTATTAGCTAACAATGTATCTATATACATAACTACTTAACAAGTAATTAACTATTAATAGCTACTAGCTAACCTCTAAAAACTACTAAACTACTAAACCCAATTCCTTAACTAACTGTACCCCCCTGACCTGCCTCACATTACTGTCTGTTCCTGATGCATGATGTGATAGAGTTGCTGATACACTGCTACTACAATAGCTTGCTGATACTACACACAGCACTTGCTGTGCATATTGCTCAATGTAGTGCACTGGCTCTTGGTTGCTACAGTATGCTGCTTGGCAACTGCTACAGTTGGCTGCTGCTTCACTTACTGCCTGCACAGTGTTAAAACTGCATCGGCTAGCTGCCACTGCATCTCTTGTTGATGTGCTACACACTGTATTAATACTACAGTAACATGCTGCAAACTGTCACTGCTCTTCAGTTGATGCACAGTATTTGCTAAAGTTACTGTTGGGGTAAACTGTAGTGGCAGTTGCTGAACCATTGTGCCCCTAGCTGCTGCAGTGTAGTATATTATTGAGGCTACTTGCTGGAGGTGCTACACACTGATGCAGTTATTGTTTCTGCAGGTTGTTGCACCAATTGCTGGGTGCAGTTGGCTCCTCCCTTGCTGAATGCAGTGCATGCCTCTGATTGCTGCTTTGATGCAGAAATTACATACTGCTGCATTTGGTTGTAGTGCCTACTCTGCTGCAGTGCTCGAGTATATTGCCCTGTTGCCAACTCAGTTGCTCCCTGTGCTAAACTAAACCCACTGTGCATATTTTTGTTAATGCACATTAGCTGCCACTGTTCTTCAGTTGCCCGACCCTCTCACTGCCCACTCACTCACTACACAACCACACACATACATATATATACTTACCTATATAGATATCAATATATATGTATACACTCACATCTATACATATATAGATATAATCTCACACATACATACATATATATACAACCATACACATATATATATATATATATATATATATATACTAACATATACATATACATATAGATATCGACATATACATATATAAACACATATACACATGTCACTACATCTATACCCCTAGCCATACATATATATCAATACAATATAATATAGATACATACACATATACATAGATATATCATATCTAATATATCACATCTAATAGATATCAATAAGTCAAATTGAATTGAGGTTCAAAGAACAAATACGTAGAGTGCACCGCACCCGTATCACACTCATTCTATGATACGCTTACGATACGGCTCCACACACAACCAAACGTATCTTGAAGGACATGAGCAAGTATAAAATCATAATTAGGAACAATACGAAGAGTTAACTACTCAACTACGTGTTTGTATCAAAATATGACATACTAAAACCCCCGTGTCGGAGAAAAAATCCCAAATCAACCCGTATCACCAAATTATCGGGATACGGCCTACATGTATCCAATTGTGGACACGACACTAGTCACACATAAGGAAACACATGTCAATTTGGTCTAATTGACCAATTGACAAATACAAGATGTGTCAATCTCGAAATTCCACCAAAATTAACACAAAATACCACATAACTTTCTCCATAGGCCTCCTATGAACCTAATTCCAATTCCTATGGGTAGCCTTAGTATATGGGGTACTTCATTATGGTTAACTTACATATTTAGATCCTAATAAAAGAGGGAAAACTGAATTGTACCTATTGGAAGATAGATTCCCAATAAAAAATCTAATTTGAGTGAAAGTAGCCTTCTCCTTGTAGATCCTTGCTCCTCCTTGTAGATCCTTGCTTACTCCTTATAGATCCTTGTTCTAGTAGCCTCCAATAAAGAATATAGGAAGAATTAGGAAGAAATTTGAGTATGAATTGGTGTGGAAATGGAGAATTTGGAAGAAAAAAAATTCTAGATCTAGATTTGAATGTTAAAATAAGAAGAGAGAGATTCTCTCTCCTCCATATAGGTGGCCGGTCCCTTGCCCCTCATGCAAGCTATTATAAAATACCCAAAACACCCCTTGGGGCCTCTCATGAAGAAATTAATTAAGGAGGGAAGGTTCTAGTCTATTTGGTTTTACTAATTAATTCATCCTCCTAATGAATGGGCCTATTATTGGGCTCAATCTAAACTAGAATTAAATGTTGGGTCCATGAATCACAACTAACTAGTTAGGTCCACTACACAAGTCCAAAAATAAATCTAATATCTAACAATAAATAAATAATACAATAAATAATATTTACACATGCATAATATTTAATATTATAAATCCTAAAATATAAATATCCAAGCCAATTACCAAACTACCCTTAGTTGAAAAAGTGAGGGTGACACATATCACTTCCAGACAGATGGGCAGTCAAAGAGGACCATTCAGACTCTCGAGGATATGTTGTATACCTGTGTACTAGATTTCGGGAGATCTTGTGAGTACCATCTCTATTTGGTAGAGTTTGCTTACAATAATAACTACTAGGCTAGTATAGAGATGTCACCATTTGAGGCTCTGTACGGTCGAAGATGTCGTACTCCCTTGTCATGAGACGATATTGGAGAGAGAGTTTTTTAGGGCTAGAGATGGTTGTGGATACAGCGAAGAAGGTTAAGCTGATCAGAGACATACTTCGAGTGGCGCAGGACAGACAGTGGCATTGGGCCGATAGCCACCGGAGACCTTTGGAGTTTGAGGTATAGTTTAGATTTTTGTTTTGTGCTTGATATTAGTTGTTTTTTATAGATTAAGTTCTTAAGGTTATGTTTTGTTCTAGGTGGCTGGTTTGGTGTTTCTGAGGATTTCTTCGATACGAGGCACGATTCATTTCGGTGGAGGCGGAAAGCTTTGTCCGTGATTCATCGGACCTTTCAGTATTCTCGAGAGGGTTGGTGTAGTTGCTTATAGATTAGACTTGCCACCTACATTGGAGGGAGTGCACAACGTGTTTTATGTATCGCAGTTGAGACAATATGTGGCGGATCCTAGTCACGTGTTGGATCACTCGGAGATAGAGGTGGGCCCTACTCTTAGCTATCCAGAGAAGCCAGTTGAGATTCTGGATCGGAGAGAGAAGGTGCTGAGGAATCAGACTATTCCTTTGGTATGGTTGTATGGAGGTATCACTCTCCGGGAGAATCTACCTGGGAGAGAGAGGATGAAATGCGAGAGCGTTACCCATATTTGTTTGTACCTTGAGGTATGTTCTTTCTTGATTCTGGTCTATTTTAGTTTTTGGGGGTAGTTTCGTCTTTGAATTTTGAGGACAAAATTATTTTAAGGTGGGTAGACTTGTCACTACCATATTTTCTAGGAAAGGATATTTTGGTCATTTTATAATTAATCAAATATTGTGCATGTTGTTAATTTATTTATTATATTATTTATTTATTGTTAAATGTTAGTATATAATTTTAGACTTGTGTTAGTGGACCTAACTAGTTTAAATTATATCTATGGACTAATATTTAATTCTAATTAGAATTACGCCCAATAAGAAGCCCAATCATTAGGAGGATGATTAATTAAGTTAAACCAATTAAACTAGAACCTTCCTTCCTTAATTATTTCTTTATGAGAAGCCCCAAGGGATATTCTAGACATTTTATAGTAGCTTAGGGAAGGGGGAATGTAGCCGGGCATATATTAATGGAGGAAAAATTCTCTCTCTTTATTTTTCTATTTCAAATCTATATGTAGAATTCTCTTCCAATTTTTTTCATTGACGCATCAAATTATACCCAAATTTCTTTCCAATTTCTTTCCAAATCATCATTGGAGACCATTAGAATAAGAAGGAAGCAATGATCTACAAGGAGGAAGCAAAGATCTACAAAGAGGAGCAAGGATCTACAAGTTGGAACCTCTTTTTACTCAATTTGGAGGTTTCATTAGGAATCCATATCCTAATAAGTAAAATTTAGTTTTTCCCTTCTAATTAGACTCTAAATCTATATTTTAATCATTAGAAACTACCCCATATGCTAAGGCTATCCATAGGAATTAGAATTAGCTTCATAGGAGGCCTATGGAGAAAGTTATGTGATATTTTGTGTCAATTTTGGGGGAATTCTGAGATTGACACATCTTGTATTTGTCAATAGGTCAAATAGACCAAATTGACATATGATTGATTGTGTGTGGCTAGTGTCGTATCCACAATTGGATATGTGTAGGCCGTATCCCGATCATTTGGAGATACGGATTAATTTGGGGGTTTTCTTTCGACACGAGGTTTTGAGCATGTCATATTTTGACACGGACACGTAGATGAGTAGTTAGCTCTTCGTATTATTCATAATTATGATTTTAGACTTGCTTGTGTCCGTTGGGATACATTTGGTTATGTGGTGGAGCCGTATCGCAAGTGTATCATAGATCTAGTATGATACGGGTGCGATGCACTTCTCGTGTTTGTTCTTTGCAAATTAATTCAATTATAGATGTTATAAATATTGTAATAATAGTTATTATGTGAACTATATGTATATGTGTATTTATATGTTTGATCTATAATTCTTGTTGATGTGTTGGTGATCATGGGAGAGTAGGAGTTCATGAGCTTCTTTAATATAGTAATATATATATATATATATATATATATATATATATATATATATATATATATATAACTCCTACTCTCCCATGTATATATATATATATATATATATATATGTATGTGTGTGTATTTATGTGTGTGAGCTTGAGGGAAGAAGAAACCATGGAAAACAGTGAATTAAACAATAGAAAACAGTGAGAAAAGTAATGGAAAGCAGTGAGGGAAAAGCAGTGAGAAGCTGAGAGAAGCAGGTAAAAAGCAGCAAAAGTAGTAGGCCAAGAAGCAGCAGCAGAAAGCAGAAGTAGCAGCAGAAGCAAAAGCAGCAGAAGCAAAAGCAGAAGCAGAAAGCAGCAGCGGTAGCGGCAGTAAGCATCAGCGGTGATAAGCAGCAACTTATCGAAAAGCTGGTAATTTAGTAAGTTATATATATATATATATATATGTATATATATAGCTTATTTTGATAAGCTAGAAAGTTAGTAAGCTAGTATATATATATATATATATATATATATATATATATATATATAATTAATTATTTTATATTAATAAGCTAGTAGTTAATATATATTGTAAATAAGTTATTATATATTTATATATGAGATTTATATATACATAAGTACTAGTTAATATTAGTTAGTATTATTTCTAGATTACCTTGGGGTACACCAAGGTAATGAGGGTGAGATATCTTGGGTACGGGTATTGAATATCAAGTGGTATGCTAGTATATAGTTTAGTATAGTATTGTTCTAAGTTTAAATACATATTAATGTATAGTGAGGTGTATGGGTATTAGTAATATATTAGATATTGAATTACCTTGTGATACCAAGGTAATGTAAAGATATTGGGTTTTACTCGAGGTATTTAGTTTGCACATCAAGATAGGAGTGTAGGGGTGTGATACCGCTTTTGGTCCAAAGCCAAGGTATCCAATTAGCATTAGTTTAGTTATGAGTTTATTTGGTTAGGATTTTTGTATATTGTTGTTTTGTTTACATATTATGATATTTTCATATATAATAAATTGCGTATCTTATGATAAGGTATCTTGTTAATTTTCTAGTATCCTAATATAGCTAGTATGGCCTAGTTAAGTAGTGTATGGACTCAATATCCTAGAGATGGACTCATACAACCTATAAATAGCTAGTTTGACCAGTTTGACCTAGAGTTGACCTAGTTCGACTATTTTGACTTAGAAATAGTTTTTTGACCTAGAAGTTGACTAGTTTAACTTATTTTTATTCCAAAATCTTGTATTATTGTAATATTTCATATTTAGGTCTTCGAGGTACCGTACCAGACATCTATGATTTTTGACACCGAATTTCAGACCAGTACATTCTCTAATAATTTCTTATTTATGATATTCTCTTTGTCTTTTATATTTATTATAGATATCTTTGATTTTTGACACGATGGTTACATGGATTGGTATATCCGGATCTCATCATGAGATATTATTCCTTGATATTTATGGTGTACCTTGTATAAGCCTTATTTCTTTTTCTTCTTGTACATATACATACATCGATTCGTGGGGAGACTTGCTACCTACCCAGAGAATCCCGCGTCATAACGTACCATGGTTGGATCCACTATACCAGTCGGGGGCGGGGAGTATGTAGTATAGATATGTGATCATATCCTCCTTGTACATGTCTTGTTTCTTGAATAATATTAATCATACACTGCACGTATGATTAACTAGGCTATAATCCTTGTGCAAGTTCTCAAGCCGATCACATGTTAAAGCTGGTACTCACTCACTTAGTAGTATTTCTTGTTTATTCCTATGATGCTCATTATTGTATTTATTTTCAGTATTCCTTTATTGTATATCATTTGTACTTTTATATTACATCTTGTATATTCACTTTATTTACTGTTACATAGTTTTTATTATTTATTAGAACTGCTGTTAGAGATGTACTTTTCTCCTTTCCTGACTGAATATTTTTTTTTCAGATGATACTGAGGAGTGGTACGCCACTCACTATGGGCCTCAGGATGTCTTAATCTTAGAGCCAGTGACCTTGGCTTAAGAGGGTCTCATCCCGACTGAGACAGATGATCCAGGACTTGTAGCGCAGTAGTTAGACTCTTTTGTACTAAATTTATCTCCAGCATATTGTTATTAGTATTTCTTTCTTTGACTTATTGGATATTATTTGTCTTATGAGCTGTATTTGTGACTCTTCAGTTCTTTTATCTTATTCATGTGATTTGTTCCATCTTATAAATCGGTGATTGAGTATTCATATTACATTGGTGGCATATTTATATCTTTATTGTTAAATAGATAGATTACCCAAACAATATTTTACCACCAATGCTGCGGCGTAGGCTGGACATTTGTAAACACCCTGATTTTCAGCATAAATTTTAATATAATTTTTCCCCAAAATTTTTGGTATTTTTCTGGACGAAGAACCAAGATAATTAAGGGTTAAGGATTTTTAAATGCAGTTTATTGGAAATAAAATATTGTGGAAATAATATTTTATTGTGTAAAATGGAAAACCGGACGCAGGGTATTTTTCGGTGAATTTATTGGACTCCGGGAACCCGTTTAAAGCCTTAAAAACTATTGGTAGTATAAACCGAACCAAGCCTAGCTGAACCAAACAAAACTTGAACCAACCCAGACCAAACCCACCGTAGCGGGTCAGATCTGGGTCAGACCCGACCCGCTGAGAACCCGACCAATTTTTAAACCCTAGAACCGTCGGATATACTGTAGCACGGTATAAAAACCGTGCCTCGGCGTTCGTGTAGCCGCCGCCAACCCATCTCCTCTCTCCCTCATGAATGGCTCACAAACATACAACATCAGTTGGAAGCCGCTGAACTTCCGAGAGAGAAGTGGATGACTGCAGTCAGAATGCAGTTAACTGAGAATGCACATCACTGGTGGTTAGCAGAGGAGAGGAGGCTCGGACAGGACCGAGTCACTTGGGAAGAGTTCTCCAGACTCTTCCGAGAGATATATATTCCAGCAGTAGCATGGTCAGAGCTCAGAGACAAGTTCAACCGCCTTATCCAAGGTAATATGACAGTGGAAGAATACAACACGGAATTTATTTGCCTCAATCGCTTTGCCCCAACCTTGATTGCGACAGAGGAAGAAAAAGCTGAAAAGTTCTTTGACGGACTGAAGTTAGAGCTCCAGAGATTGATTGGATCGGTCACACCTACATCTTATACCGACGTTCTCGCAGCAGCACGACGCATAGAGCGCGTCACTAGAAGGGAGTCGAACCTGAAGAGGCCTATCAACTCAGCACCATCCAGGACAGCACATGGGGATTCAGCAAAGCGGACCCAGAGGAGTATGCCCGAGAGGACAGCACACAGGGCCATATCTCTCCCTACTTGTTACCACTACGGCAAGATAGGTCACATTGAGAGAGAATACAGACGCAAGTTGGGACTCTGCCTGGCTTGCGGGTCCAACCAGCATCAGACCAGAGACTGCACCGAGCGCAGAGAGGCAGTACCGAGATTAGCTTTACCTGCACCATGACCAGCTTATCCAGCAGTAGGAGCACAGCAGGCAGGAGCTGGAGGCATCAGGCCACCGGTTCCAGAAGAAAATCAGCAGAGACCACCCCTAGCACCACAGGCAACTCTATTTCAGCAGGCTCAGCAGCAGCAGAGAGGTCCAGCTCATGGACGAGGACAGGCATTCACATTAGCTGTTGAGCAGGAAGCTACTACGGGCGAGGTCATCGCAGGTACTATTTTAGTAGCTTTATTACCAGCTGTAGCATTATTTGATTCTGGAGCATCGTATTCATTTATAGCAGCAAGCTTTGTAGCCACTCATAGAGTAGCTACCGCACCCCTTTCGAAGATGAAGAGAATTCTTACGGGAGGTAGAATTATTCCGGTTAGTGACGTCTGTAGATCATGTTCTGTAGTAGTTTGTAGCAGAGAAATGCGAGCTCAATTTCTAATCTTTTCCATGCCGGATTATGATGTTGTACTTGGTATGGACTGGTTAAGTCAGTACCATGCGACTCTTGATTGCCGACTTGGACGGGTTATATTTAGACCGCCTGGACATTCAGAATTTGAGTTTCTTCGAGGAGCAGTAGAGCAAGGAGTTCAGCCTACTCTTAGGGTACTATTTGTAGAAGGGGAGACAGGTTACCCAAGAGTCATATCTGAGTTTGTGGATGTATTTCCTGATGATCTTCCAGGTTTACCGCCTGATCGGGAAATAGAATTCACAATAGACTTAACTCCAGGAGCAGAGCCTATCACTTCATCAGTATATCGGCTAGCACCTAAGGAGTTAGTGGAGTTAAAAGAACAGGTGGATGATCTTCTGGAGAAGGGTTTCATTCGGCCCAGTGTTTCACCTTGTGGAGCACCCATATTATTTGTGCCGAAGAAGGATGGAACAGTACGGTTATACATTGACTACCGGGCACTGAATGCGGTGACCATTAAAAACAGGTATCCCTTACCACGCATTGATGATCTATTTGATCAATTGAGTGGTGCAAGGGTATTCTCGAAGATTGACCTTAGATCCGGCTATTATCAGATTAAAGTAAGGAAGGAAGACATATCGAAGATAGCTTTCAGGACCAAGTACGGACATTATGAGTTCTTGGTAATGCCGTTTGGTTTAACCAACACGCCAGCAGTATTTATGAGTTTGATGAATAGAGTCTTTCATCAGTTCTTGGATAAATTTGTGGTGGTGTTCATTAACGATATTCTAATATATTCTAAGAGCCATGAAGAGGACGAGGAGCATCTCAGAATCGTGTTAGAGACCTTGAGGCAGGAGTAGTTATACGCCAAACTCAGTAAGTGTGAGTTCTGTATGGACAAAGTGCCTTTCTTGGGATATATCATCTCAGGAGAAGGACTTTCAGTGGATCCAGAGAAAGTTGTGGCAATAGAGACTTGGCCTACACCCACATCAGTTGCAGAGGTGAGAAGTTTTCTCGGACTCGCGGGATATTACCGAAGGTTTGTAGAAAATTTCTCGAGGATTGCAGAACCGATGACGAAGCTGACACGTAAAGACCAGGAGTTTATATGGACAGAAGACTGCCAGAAGACTTTTGAAGAATTGAAGAAAAGATTAACAACAACACCTGTCTTGACTCTTCCTTCAGGGTCAGGAGGTTTTGTTGTTTACAGTGATGCATTAAGTAGTAGACTAGGATGTGTTCTGATGCAACATGGCAAAGTCATTACTTATGCGTCGAGACAGTTGAAGGTCCACGAGAAGAATTACCCAACACACGATTTGGAGTTAGCAGCAGTTATATTTGCATTGAAGATTTGGAGGTACTACCTTTATGGGGAGAAAGTAGACATCTTTACAGATCACAAAAGTCTAAAGTATGTATATACTCAGAAGGAGCTTAACATGAGGCAAAGGCGTTGGCTTGAATTGATGGTAGATTTTGACACAGATCTGCAGTATCATCCGGGAAAGACAAATGTAGTAGCAGACGCTCTCAGCAGGAAGCCTACGGCTTACTTCTTGACGATGCAGCCCGAGTTATTGAGAGAACTACAGGAGCTTCAGATAGAGGTTGTCTTACCAGGACAGAATGGCTTGATGGCTAATCTTGAAATTAAGTCATCACTCGTGGAGAAGATTAAGGAAGCATTGCCCACCGATGCTAGATTTAGAAGATTAAAAGAGAGGATAGAAGCAGGCATACAGACAGGACTTCGCATACACGAAGATGGGACATTGAGGTTTGGAAATTGCCTGTATGTTCCAAATAGAGAATTGAGACATGAGTTAATGACTGAAGCACATAGCTCTATGTACTCTGTTCACCCAGGAGGAACCAAGATGTACCGAGACTTGAGATAGTATTACTGGTGGCATGGAATGAAAAAGGAGATTGCATGATTTGTAGCCAAATGCTTAGTCTGCCAGCAAGTAAAGGTCGAGAATCAGAGGACCGCAGGTATGTTACAGTCGCTTCCTATACCAGAATGGAAGTGGGAACATATCACGATAGATTTTATCACAGGATTTCCAAGGAGCCCCAGCGGAAGAGATGCAGTATGGGTTATCGTGGATAGACTCACTAAATCGGCACACTTCTTGCCATTTAGAGTTGGACAGTCCACGGAGGTACTAGCCGACATGTATATGCGACAAATCGTCAAATTACATGGAGTGCCGGTTAGTATTATATCGGATCGAGATTCGAGATTTACATCTCATTTTTGGAGAAGCATGCAAGAGAGTCTGGGCACCAGACTAAAATTCAGCACCGCTTACCACCCACAGACAGATGGCCAATCGGAGCGCACCATTCAGATCTTGGAGGACATGTTGTGATCATGTATGCTAGACTTTGGAGGATCTTGGAAAGATCATTTGCACTTAGTAGAGTTCTCCTATAACAACAGTTATCAGGCCAGCATTCAGATGGCACCATTCGAAGCCTTATACGGAAGGAAGTGCAGATCGCCTATATGTTGGAGTGACGTTGGTGAACGTCAAATACTGAGTCCAGAATTGGTAACACAGATAGTGGAGAAGGTAAAACAGATCCAGAATCATCTTCGAGCAGCTCAGGGCAGACAGAAGCATTGGGCAGATACGCACAGACGTCCCCTAGAGTTCAAAGAAGGAGAGCACGTATTCTTAAGGATTTTGCCCACTCGTGGTACTATCAGATTCGGGAGCAGAGTTAAGTTGAGCCCAAGATATATTGGGACATTTGATATTCTAGAGCGCATTGGTGAGGTGGCTTATCGTCTTGCATTACCTCCATCCTTAGAGGGAGTGCATAACGTATTCCACGTCTCACAGCTGCGAAGGTACGTGACCGACCCAAGTCACGTAGTCGATCATTCAGAGATTGCTGTAGGACCAAGCTTGAGATATGAAGAACAACCAGTTGGCATCCTCGACGTCAGTGAGAAGATATTGCGGGGACAGACAATCAGACTGGTTCGTGTAGCATGGAAACATCATTCTCCTGGAGAATCGACCTGGGAACGAGAAGATAGTATGCGCCAGCGTTACCCCCACTTATTCGAGTAGGCAGTTGTAAACTAAGCAACCTTGTATTTCCATAACTCTTTCTTTAGTAGCTTATTCTTTGATTGCGAGGACGCAATCCTTTTGAGAAGGAAAGATTGTAAACACCCTGATTTTCAGCATAAATTTTAATATAATTTTTCCCCAGAATTTTTGGTATTTTTTTGGACGAAGAACCAAGATAATTAAGGGTAAGGATTTTTAAATGCAGTTTATTAGAATTAAAATATTATGAAATTATTGTGTAAAATAAAAAACCGGATGCAGGGTACTTTTCGGTGAATTTATTGGACTCCGGGAACGCGTTTAAAGCCTTAAAAACTATTGGTAATGTAAACCGAACCAAGCCTAGCTGAACCAAACCAAACTTGAACCAACCCAGACCAAACCTACTGTAGCGGGTCGGATCCGGGTCAGACCCGACCCGCTGAGAACCTGACCCATTTTCAAACCCTAGAACCGCCGGATATACTGTAGCACGGTATAAAAACCGTGCCTCGGCGTTCGTGTAGCCGTCGCCAACCCATCTCCTCTCTCCCTCTTCTCCGCCGCGTCCCTCTGATCCGCCTCGCCTTGAGATGCCGCCACCTACACTCCCCTCTTTATTCCCAGCAACTCCCCGCCGCTACCGGCCTCGAACTCCCCACGATCCGGCCGACTTCCCCAACTCGAGCGCCGCCGCCCCTCGACTCCTTGCCTCGACAGCCTCCAAACTTCTCTGTCTCTGCCAGGCCAGTCGACCCAGCCGACGATGACCCCGACCGGCTGTGCGCAGCTCCGACCCCGACAGCATCCACCGCTCGAGACCCACGGCGCCCGAATGATGCCGAGTATCCGCTAGCGGCTGGACCCACTCCGACCAGATTGTGCGGAGCCGCTGCCCTAGCCCGACCTCGAGCCCGACCCCCTTCGGCGAAGCGCCCTCTGCTGTCTCGATCAGAGCCCTAGCCCGGACTCACGACAGACACGAGGACACGTCCAGGACACGAAGTTGACCCTCGGACACGTGGAAGTCAGTGTTCACGGAGCCCTGTTCAGGTACCGATTTCTCTCAACTTGCACCTCCATTTTAGTTTTTGTCAGTTGCTACGCGTAGGCTGTATAACCCTCTCGGTTCCCGTGTAACCCGCTCCATGCATCGCGTCCTGTGGTGATCGTACACCGTAATCCAAAAACAGGAAAAATAATGCCCTATTTTACCCCGGAACTGAGTGCGCTCCGCCAAACGGGACAACTTGGTCGCATGCGGTCTTCACCAAAACGTGCGCGTCGTTGATACGGTCGTGTGAGATTTTGAAGAAGTCGATTCGGATGTGCGTACACACCGAAATCAACGCGTATCCACCGACGATACCCCGTATCCGTCCTTTCTGGAACACGCTATAACTTAGTATACATACGTCGGATCGAGACGAAACTTACGCCATCGGACTCGTAGTAATACGCTGGTCCTGTGACCCAAGTTTGGTTCGATTCGGAGAACATTGACAAAATCGCGTAACGTGGGCCCCACAAGCTCTACTTGACGGATGATTTTGTGATCGGCTCATCAAAATCCAATTCTGGAAGTTACATTGGGTTCGTATCATCGTTCCTGACTTGTAGACACTGAGTTTAAGGAATTTGGAGACCTTTGACCCTGACACGCTTTTCGGGGCAAAGTGGCCCACATGTGGACCCCACTTTAGCCCAAAAATGTCCTTTTTGCCCCTGTGTCCAAATTGGACGTAAGGACAGGCGTTTTTAGCTATTTGATATCTTCTGAGACGGTTGGTGATGTTTATTACAGCTTTTGGAGGAGTACCCACCGGATCCACTGATACAGGGACAGCTTTTGGTATTCAAACACCAGGCAAGTGTACCTTGCCGAACTCTGCAGTATTGTTATATATATTCCTTGCTTCGTTTATATTGTTGTGCATGCTTAACCTAGGTCTGTGTGACGTACTTAGCGTTCAATTATCAGTCGGGTGCCGATACCGTACGCGGTGTTGTGTATTGTCATCTAGAGATGGATATACGTGACACTTTATCTTCTCGTACTTGTCTTACCAAGTACACTTTGACCCAAGACACTTGACACTGTTCATGAGACAGGATCTTCCCGAGATATTCGTGGTAATTCTGTATAGGATACAGGACTTGACAGAGATACTATATACTTAGTTATATTATGACTTGTTGCATTAGTTATGATCCCGCTGACATGGACATGAAACGTTGTGGTCATGATATGTGTGGTTACATTGGGTGGGGAGAGACACACAGGCTACAGGCTGAACATATATATGCACCCCTATTATTGTGAGGCACAAGACTCTGAAGCCCAAGCTTGGCCCATTACTCATTATTACTGCTGCTACCGGCTCCCCGACACAGAGCTTGTAGTGGCTTCAGCCTGAGTTCTAGTACTGCTCTCATCTTGTATATCACTTAGCTGGTTATTTAGTACTCCCTTATTGTTCCATCTATTGCTGGAGAGGCCCACAGGCTACAGGTTGATTATGTTATGCCGGCTATTCAGTCTCCCACTGAGCTAGACCACCTCATGATATCACTGCTACTGGCTCCCCTACACAGAGCTTGTAGTTATTTCAACCTGAGTACTATTGATGTTCTCTCTTGCATTTCACACAGATGTTTACATACTTACCCTATTATTCTCATTATTTGCTGCACTGCTTATATTTTGGCTTGCATATTTTCTGTACCTTGCTATGTCCCCTAAGGACCTGGATATGGATTATGTTCCCAGGATTTGAGGACGAGATCTATCCCGAGGTATACGGGACCGCAGCAGGAGCTGATCCAGGAGCTGTACCGCCATCTGAGGACGAGGTGTTAGCCGAAGACTTTTATTGAGCATCCATGCTTCATGCTCAGTATTTATTTATTTCAGTCCTTTATATTCTGGTCTGTTGAACCATTGTATTAGATATTTATCGGGTTGTTCCCTGAAGCACTTTGTTGAGACTAGCTGATAATTTATATTCCTTATTTATTCTGTGGATCATATTTTATATCTTGTATGGATGAGATTAGTTGTGCCATATTGTCGTAGACTTGGTTTTACAGCTTAAGTATGCCCTGATGGATCCATTAAATTGGGTTTGTCCATCGGTGCGTGCTGCTGGCCATTGCCACATGTCTAGTCCCTCGGTATTTTGGGACTAGGGCGTGACAACGTTGTTCACTACTCATGCCCCTACACCGGGTGCGGGCCGTGATAGTTGGCGATCTGGTTTTCTTGAGAATTTCTCCGACACGTAGCATGATTCTTTTCGGTAGAGGCGGGAAGCTTAGTCCGCAATTCATCAGACATTTCAGTATTTTCGAAAGGGTCGGTACAGTTTTTTAGAGGACTTGCCACCTGTATTGGAGAGAGTGCACAACGTATTTTACGTATCACAGCTAAGATGGTACGTGGCAGATCCTAGCCATATACTAGATCACTCAGAGATAGGGGTGGGCCCTAATCTTAGTTATTTAGAGCAGACAGTTGAAATTCTGGATCGGAGAGAGAATGTGCTGAAGAACCAGACCATTCCTTTGGTTTATGTCGCGTGGAGGCATTACTCGCTAGGAGAGAGTACCTGGACGCGAGAGGCCGAGATGCGCGAGCGATATCCTTATCTGTTTGAGCCGTGAGGTATGATTCTTTCTTACATTGTAATGTTGCTTTTGGTAGTTAGTTTCTTCCTTAATTTTGAGGACAAAATTTTTCTCAGGTAGGTATTTTTGTCACCCTCACTTTTCCAGCTAAGGATAGTTTGATAATTTGGCATATGTATTTTTATTTTTAGGAATATAATATTAAATATTGTGCATATTATTTATTATATTATTTATTATTATTAGATATTAGATTTTATTTTTGACTTGTGTTAGTGGACCTAACTAGTTTAGATTAGATCCATGCACTAACATTCAATTCTAGTTAGAATTGAGCCTAATAGTAAGCCCATTCATTTGGAGGATGAATTAATTAGTTAAACCAATTAGACTAGAACCTTCCCTCCTTAATTAATTCCTTCATGATAAGCCCCAAGGGATATTTTAAATATTTTCTAGTAACTTGGAGGAGGGGTAGAGGCCGACCACCTATTAGGGTGGGGAGAGACTCTCTTTCCTCATTTTTTATTTCAAATCTAGATCTAGAATTTTTTCTCTTCCAAATTTTTTTCATCCCCACACCAATTTTTACAAAAATTTCTTTCCAATTCTTTCCCTATTCTTTATTAAAGGCTATTAGAATAAGGATCTACAAGTAGAAAGCAAGGATATACAAGGAGAAAGCAAGGATCTACAAGGAGGAGCAATGATCTACAAGTTGAAGGCTCTTGACACTCAATTTAGAAATTTTATTAGGAATTTATCTCCCAATAGGTATAATTCAGTTTTTCTCTCTAATTAGACTCTAAATCTATAATTTAATCATTAAGAAATCTCCCATGTACTAAGACTATCAATAGAAATTAGAATTAGGTTCATAGGAGGCCTATGGAGAAAGTTATGTGGTGTTTAGTATCAATTTTGGAGGAATTCTGAGATTGGCACATCTTGTGTTTGTCAATAGGTTAATTAGACCAAATTGACATGTGTTTGATTGTGTGTGATTAGTGTTGTATCCATAATTGGATACTTGTAGGCCGTATCCCGACAATTTGGCGATACAGGTTGATTTGGGAGTTTTCTTCCAAAATGGGGGTTTGACCATTTCATATTTTGACACGGATACTTAGACGAGTAGCTAACACTTCGTACCCCGAGCTCCACCGGCCACCGCAGCCACCCGCTGTTCCTCCTCTAGATCTGTCGTCCTCGTCGAGCCCCTCTCCGCCATCACAACCACCCCCGACGACCTCCGCCGTGTCCTCCGCCGACGACACCAGCGCCCCCATCCACCGCAGCCTCTGCCTGAACCCCAGCCTTGCCTGACGCCTCCAGCCGCTGCTCTCCCCGAGAAAACCCGCCGTCGACGACCCGCAGAATCCCGAGCTCAGCACAAGTTGTTCCTCCTCCGGCGAAGCCCAGCCCTCCCTGCTCCTCATCCGGCGACGCACCACCTCCCCAGAGCACAGCCGTGCCCTAGCCGCCACCAGCTCCGGCCGCCTCCAGTGTCGAAACCCTAACCCTAGACACAGTACTGTGCCGTGTCATGTCGCATCGCCATGTGGACACGAGAAATCCAATTTCTGCGGAGCCCTGTTCAGGTATCCTTTTCTCTCTCCTTGCTGCCCCGTTTCTCGTTCCGTCTGTTGTGACACGAACCCTGCATGACCCTCTCGATGCCCGTGCAACCCGCTCGGTGTGTCGCGTCATGTGGTGATCGCGAACTGCGATCCAAAAATAGAAAAATATTGCCCTATTTTTCTCCGGAACTGAGTGTGCCCCGCCAAACGGGACGACTTGGTCGTGTGCAGACTTCACCCAAAGGTGCGCGCCGTGGATACAGACATATGGGATTTTGTGGAAGTTGATTTGGATGTGCGTTCACACCGAAATCATCGCGTATCCGCCGACAACGTCCTGTATCGGCCTGTTCTGGAACACGTTGTAACTTTGTATACACATGTCGGATCAAAACAAAACTTGCACCATCGGACTCGTAGCAATACGCTGGTCCTATGACCCAAGTTTGGTTCAATTCTGAGAATGTTGACAAAATCGCGTATCGTGGCCCCGCGGCTCCACTTGATGGGTGATTTTGTGATCGGCTCACCGGAATGCAGTTCTGGAAGTTCCGTTGGGTTCGTATCATCGTTCTGGACTTGTTAACACTAAGTTTGACGAATTTAGAGACCATTGTCTCTGACACGTTTTCTGTACGAAAGGGGCCACATGTGGACCCCGCTTTGACCAGAAACTGTTATTTTTGCCCCTGTGTCCAAATTAGACTCAAGGATAGGCGTTTCTAGCTATTTAATATTTTCTGAACCTGATGGTGATGTCTATTTCAGCAACCGGAGGTGTACCTGCAATTCTCACTGATACCAGAGCTACAGTTGGAGTCAGAACCCCAGGCAAGTGTACCTTGCCAACCTTGCAGTTTTGTTACTTATTTCTTTGACTTAATTAATTGTTGTACATACTTAACCTCAGACCGTGTGACTTTACTTATCGTCCGATTAATATTTGGGTGCCAACGCCATACGCGGAGTTGTGTAACGTCACCTAGAGATGGATATCGATACCCTATATATTCTCGTGCTTGCATTATCAAGTACGTTATAACCCATGACACCTGACACTATTCATAAGACCGAATCTTTCTGAGATATTCATGGTGATTCTGTATAGGATACATGTTTATGACATATAATTTATACCTGCTTAGCTATCATTATGACTTATTACATCAGTTAGAGGTCATGATCCTATGTGGCATGGACATGAGACGTCGTGGACATGAGACATGTGATTACATTGGGTGGGGAGAGTATTACCATAGCTATATATTATTATCTGGAGGTGCTTTGGCATATGTACTGGAATCATATCGGCTTTGGTTATACTGGAATCGTAATACTAATGTTGCTATGGGTTTCCCCGACACAGAGCCTATAATAGTTTCAGCCTGAGTATGATTAATGCTCTCATATTGCATATCACTTAGCTGGTTATATATTTACCCTATTGTTTTATTTATTGTTGCACTGCATTTATTTTGGCATGAGTTATTTTGTACCTTGCTATGTTTCCTGAGGACCTGGATCCAGATTATGTCCCCAGGATTAGCAGACGAGATCGATCCCGAGGTATACGGGACAGGAGCATTAGCAGAAGCAGGAGCAGGAACAGGAGCAGGCACTGGAGCAGTACCAGATCGAGTGGACGAGTGATCCCCGAGGATATCTTCTGAGTATATGCTTTTTCCATACTCAGTATTTGCTGTTGTTATCTTTATTCTGGTATCTTGACTATTGTATCAGACTCATTATCGGGTTGTTCCCCGAATTATTTACTTGTGATTTGATGATGATTATATTTCACTTTGTTGACATTGATGTATTCATTTTGTGGATGAGATTAGTAGACCCTTATTGTTGTACTACAGCTTAAGTACATCCTGATGGGTCTATTAAATTGGGTTTGCCCATCGCTGTGTGCTGCTGGCCATTGCCACGTGTTTAGTCCCTCGATATTTTGGGACTGGGGCGTGACAGGTATGTACTTTGCTCTAATCCTGACTGGATATAATTTTTAGATGATTGACTCATAGATCAGTGTCCTACATACTACAGACCGCATGAGAGCATACCATTAGAGGATACTCATAGAGCAGAAGGACTTAGTACTAGAGCCTGAGGAGGTTTAGTTTATTTTGGTGGATTTGTATTAGACTTTAATTGAGACTTTGGCATGTATATTATTTTAGTCTTGTGGTTGTATTATGATTCTTTTCCTTCGTTATTCTATTCGCACTCTATCTTCCTTAGTTTACATTATGATTGAGTATAGTTTACATTTATGAGATATCATATTGTTCCTCCGTTTGGAGTTGAGATGATTGACATATACCATATATATTGTTGAGATATTTAGTTAGTTATAGTTGACCTAGACATTGTTTTACCGTCGATGCTGCGGCGTAGGCTAGACGTACCCACGTACACGTGCTCGAATATCTGGGTGCGGATCGTGACACATTTTTAGTGGTAGACCATGCAGGTCTGTCTAGAGTCATAATTAGAGCGATATCGTAGTAGTGCTTACCTAGAGTACTACTACGAGCCTGCTTTAGGAATTATGATATAGGCTGAGAGTATACTCAATCACAACTAGGAAATGCTTCCAATATCAGTTTTGCTATCCTTATCTATCGAATATTTGCTTTGAAGAAATATATCCTTTTTTGATGATATCGTATCATATTCAATATTGATTTCTTTGTTCCATCTATCTTTAGGATGCCACCGAAGTCGCGTTCCCAGCGCTCAGGCGCTATATCAGCGAGGTCGGTCACTTTGTCGCCTATGAGGTCAGCACCATCAGATGCTACTCCAGCATTATATTCCAGAGGTCCACTTAACCGATCTAGGTGGGCATTTCCGCAGCAGATTTTGGAGGTGCTCCACATCCGGTACAAAGGGAAGCGCCAACAGTTTCAGATGATCTTTCACCCCCACCATCTGCAGTCGATTAGACGCACATCTTTGTGCTCTTTCAGCAGATAATGGAGGTGCATCAGCGTCAGTCAGAGGTTATGATGCAAGGCATTAAGAATGCTCACTAGATTATGCTCGCAGTAGTTGAGAGAGTCGCCTTAGTTCAGCTATAGACGGCACCACCTCCGTTTACCCCTCAGCAGCCGAGGTCGGGGACTATCATAGATTTCAAGAGAATGGGGCTGAAGGACTTTAAAGGAACTGAAGGGATTATTTATGCTAATGATTGGATAGAAGATACTGAGCCGAACTTGCAGCTAGTGCAGATTCCAGAGAGGTTGCAGATAGAGGTCGCGGGGAGCATAATATTAGACATTACGTTGACTTGGTTTAGGATGGACCCCAGGATCTCAGCACCAGGACTTACTTGGGAAGCTTTCAAAGAGCTCTTCAAGAAAAAGTTCTTTCCAGATGTGGCTCTGACATCTCTAGAGCGCCAGTTCTAGTACCTCGTTCAGGGAGGTATGAAGGTGGATGAGTATATGGAGCGTATTGCAGATTAGGCCACTTTATGGAGGGACAGAACCCCAGAGGATCTATAGATACCTTAGTAATATAGCTAATATAGTTGATATAGCTAATATAGTTGATACCTACTAGTTATGAACCTAGAAATCTAGGTATGACCTAATTTCTACTAGTTTACCTTTGTAATCAATCTAGAAACTAGATATGGACCTAAAACCAAGGTAACACCAAGTTAAGACCTATTTGACCTAGTTAGACTAATATGACCTAGAAATGGCCTAAAAATTATTCCTTAGGGTATTTTAACTTATTTATCATTCATTACACCTAATTGATATATTATTTCATATATAGGGTTGTGTGACACCAGCTCGGATAACCAGTTATATCTTTTGCTCAGGACCACATGCAAGTACATCTCTCTGTTAGTTTTTATTTCATGATAGTATATATATCATATATTTTAGAACTGTATACTTGATTCTGACACATTGTTACATGGAATAGTACTATATGGATCATGTTATGAGATGTTATCCCTTATCGTATACTTCAGGTACTCTTTCCATATGTACTTTATCGTTTGTTTCGGTATTTCTTGTGCTCGTGTTCTTTTGTGTTCTCCATGTACTTATATTATTCGTGTATGTAATGTGTCGTGATCAGATCCATGAGTATTGGTTGGGGCGGGAGAGTAGAAGTTGGTTATGTGATCAAACCTATAGTATATTCGTGTTCATATCGATTATACACCTCACGTATAATCGAGTTACCTTAGTGTATTCGTGACCTAAGCCGATCACATAACGAACTTATTCTCTAAATCAGATAGACAGTATTCTAGTTTCTCTTATTTATAGTTCACACTATATTGCCTATATTTATCTTTCTAGTTACTTATCGTGATTATCTACTTATTTCAGTTATGCCTTCATTTTCTAGTTACTTGTACATCTTGTATTCTTTCATATTATTTGTCATATATTCTCTACCATGAATTGGGAACTACTTTTAGAGTTTTGTACTTTGCTCCAATCCTACCTGGATATTTTTTTTTGATGATTGGTTAGAGAAGATATGTCCCACCGATTACGGGCCACAAGATGGCAAGCCGTCTGAGGTTGCTTCCTTGGATCATGCGGATATAATGCCAGCTACTAAGGAGACTTAATTACTTCTATTATAATATTGTATATGTCACTGTTAGACATTTTTGGCATGTATTATATTCGAGACTATTGTGCTAGTCTATTAGACTTGGATATGGGTTGTATTTGTTACTGTAATTTCTATTTCTTTTATTCTATATCATGCCATATCTTTCTTTAGTTTTATTGTGATTGAGTATTAATTATTGTATTGTCATCTTATCCTCCGTATGGAGTTGAGATATCATTAACAGGTACACTATATATATTATGTGAGATGTTTAGATAGTATTATTGACCCAGACATTATTCTACCGTCGATGCTGCGACGTAGGCTGAACGTACCCACGTACTCGTACCCTCATTTCGGTTACGGGTCGTGACACATTTTTGTGGTGGCCCATGTAGGTCAAGGTAGTAGTGCTCAGATTTGGAGTATTACTAAAAGCCTGCTATAGGATATAGTACTTAGGATATAGGATGCGAGTATACTCAATCGCAACTAGGAATAATTTTGACTATTGATTTTGCTATCCTTATCAATCTGAATATTTATTTTCTTTGAAATATAACTTTTCTTCTTTGATGATATCGTATCTTGTGCAATATTGATTCCTTTATTTTGATATGTATTCAGGAGCCGTTGAAGACTATATCCCAGCGCTCTGGAGCAGTTTTTGCGAGGTCGGTTACTTTACCACCTCCGAGGAGGACAACAACAACTACAGATCCTCCTTCTCCAACTTAGAGGGTTGCTTCATTAATTCAGGTAGGGGCTTCAACAGCCTTCGGGGGTGCTCCACCTACAGTTTCGAGGATCGTTCCCACTGCAAGTTCAGATATTTGTATTTTTTTGGGAGATAATGGAGGCCGAGATGGACCAGGCGGAGTCTCAGCACCACCGGTCAGATGTGATGAGGCAGGGGATAGAAAATGTCTATCAGTTAGCACTTGCAGCCGTAGAGAGAGTTACTATAGTTTAGCCACAGGTTGTTCCACCCCATCCCGCCCCGCAGCAACCGAGGCCAGGCACTATTGTTGATTTCATGAGGATGTGGCCCAAGGACTTCAAGGTTACAGAGGGGATCTTATATACGGAAGATTGGATAGAGTACATCGAGAGGATCCTGCGGATGGTGTGGATCTCGAAGAGTTTACAGATAGAGGCGGCCGGTAGCCAGATGTTTAACATAGCCCTGACATGGTTTCGCATGGATCGGAGGATTACAGCGCCTGGTTTAACTTGGAAAGATTTTAAAGATCTTTTCATGGAAAAGTTCTTTCCAGAAGTGGCTCTGAGTGCCTCGGAGAGCCAGTTTCAGGACCTCATCCAGTGGAGTATGACGGTGAGCACTAAATCTGAGTCTATATACCCCAAGGGTACTAAACTATCTACATGATAAACATGATAAACCATCATATAATATTTAGTCCTTTTCAGTTACTTCAAAATATGTTTTGTCGTAGTCCAGTAATCTTTTCCTGGGTTAGAATGATATCTGCTAACCATGTCAACGGTAAATCAGATGTCTGGTCTCGTACATATCATTGAATACATTAAGCTTCCTACTGCCGAAACATAAGGAACCACTTTCATATTATCTATCTCTTTAGGTGTCCTTAGACACTGTTCCTTTGAAAGAGCAATTCCATGCCTAAAAGGTAATAAACTTTTTTTAGAATTTTGCATGCTAAAATGAGTTAGTATCGATATAGGTAGCTTGGGATAAGCCAACACCCTTTTCTTGCGATCTCGTAGAACTTGGATCTCAAGGATGTGACCTACTTATCCCAAGTCCTTCATATTAATTTGCTTGGATAGCCATACCCTTACATTAGATAACACCTTCACACTGTTTCCAATGAGCAAGATGTTATCCACGTTAAGTACTAGGAATACCACTACGTTTCCGTCATACTTTTTGTATACACATGCTTCATCCGGACATTGATAAAATCTATAGGATTTTATTACTTGATCAAGATGTTCCAAAATCTAGAAGCTTGCTTAATTCCATAAATAGACATCTTGAGCTTACAAACAAGATGCTCTCTACCCTTTTCAATGAACCCGTATGGTTGCTTTATATAGATTTTCTCCTCAAGACTTCCATTGAGAAAAGCTATCTTGACATCCATTTGCCAAATCTTATAATCGAGATGGGCTGCAATAGATAAAAGAATCCGGATAGACTTAAGCATGGCTACCGGCAAAAATGTTTTCTCATAATCAATACTCTCTTTTTGAGTAAAATCTTTCGCAACAAATTGAGCTTTAAATGTTTCAACCTTACCGTCTGATTCTCTTTTTCTCTTATAAACTCACTTGCATCCAATAACATTTACACTAGTAGGTGGTTCTACAAGCTCCCAGACCTGATTAGAATTCATAGATTCTATTTCAGATATCATTATTTTTTGCCAAGATTCTGCATATTTATCTTGGAGTGCTTCATTATAGGTGCAGAAATCAAAATCTTGTTCCTCAGGGATGAAGTCTGATGACTCCCCCAAGAACATGAATATGTTAGGTTGTATAACAACCCTCCCACTACGACGAGGCACTATAGGTTGTGGTGTAACATTTGTGACACGTTGTGAAGTTACTTGTGGTTTCTCCCGTTGTACTGTTGGTACTGAAGTATTTGGTGTCTCACCTCTCAGTTCTTCTAGAACAACTCTACTCATGGATTTATGGTTCATCACATAGTCTTCCTCTAAGAATTAGGTATTAGTGCTAACAATGACCTTCTTATCCTTAAGACTATAAAATAAACCTCCTTTCATTCCTCTTTGATAGCCTACAAACAAGCGTATTTCTGTATAAGATTCTAACTTATCTGATTTTCCATTCATCACATGTGCTAGACTACCCCAAATATGAACATGTTTCAGACTAGGCTTACGCTCGGACCACATCTCAGTGGGAGTAATAGGTACTGACTTATAAGGTACCAAGTTCAAAATATAAGCTGCAGTCTCTAAGGCATATCCCCAAAACGAATCATATAAATCTGAATAAATCATCATTGATCTAACCATCTCCATAAGAGTCATATTGCTTCTTTCTGCTATACCATTCTGTTAGGATATTCCAGGTGCTATCAATTGGGATATAATCCCAGCCTCTAATAAATAGTCCCTAAGCTCTCCAAAGAGGAACCCGCCACCACGATCTGAACGTAATAATTTGATACATTTTTATGATGTTTCTCCGTTTCAGTCATGTACTCTTTGAATATCTCAAAGCATTTAGACTTACGATGCATCAAATAAATATATCCATACCTTGAATAATCGTTAATAAATGTGACAAAATATTTAAAGCCACCTCTAGCCTGGACAGTAATGGGCCTACAAAAGTTATAATGAACCAATTCCAGCACTTCTTTGGCCCTATACCCCTTTGCCGTGAAAGGTCTTTTGGTCATTTTAGCTTCAAAGTAGGATTAGCAGACTAGAAGTGCCTCAACTTCCAATGAACTCAAAGGTACATCTTTAACCAGTCTTTGAATCCATCTTGAATTAATATGTCCCAATTGCAAGTGCCAAAGATATGTTTGGTTCATACAAGGAGGTTATTTTCTCTTATTTAAGTTAGAAGACGTGTTATTCATTTCCAGAAGTTGCATTATGGGTGAAATATGATTAATGACATACCAATTATCAACTAATGCACTAGAACAGATAAAATGCTTATTTTTTTAATAACAACATTGTCAATAAAATAAACTGGATATCCATCATTAACTAGCATAGAAACAAAAATTAAATTCCTTCTAAGTGAAGGTGCATAAATACAATATCTCAATGTCAAAGACTTATTTCTACCAAAAGATAAAATAATATCTCCTACTGCAACGGCTGCTACTTTTGTAGTGTCACCCATGAACAAGCATATCTCTCTATTACTAAGCTGCCTGATTTCCTGGAACCCCTGCAATAAATTACAAACATGATTAGTGGCTACTGTATCTACACACCAGGTGTTTGTAGATAACACTGCTAAACATGTTTTAACTACTAGTAAATGACATATACCTTCTTTGTTCTCTTGTTTGAGAAGTGGACAGTCACTCTTCCAATGTCCTAACCCTTTGCACTTGAAACACTTGCCTTTCGGCTTTTTCACAGCGCCTTGAGGTCCCATGCCCTTCTTTGCTAAATTTGCTTATTTTTGAATATTCTTCTTCTTCTTACCGTCTTTCAGCTTAGAAGTAGAAGCCTTTTAAGTAACATAAATATGGCCATTCTTTCTCATGTGAGCCTCATCATCCTGCAGTTCTTTTGCAAGTTTCTAAATTGTACAACCTTTTTTTTATGTTGTAGTTAAGGCAAAATATGTCAAAACTTTTAGACAGAGTCCCGAGAATGATATCGACCTGGGTTTGCCCATCGATTTCAACTCCAAGGATCTCCATCTCATTCAGATGACCCATCATTTTTAGAACATAATTTCTTACTGGCATCCCTTCATCCATGATCGTATTCCTCAAACTCTTCATAGCAAACTGCCTAGCTGCCCTACTTTGATGTCCGAAGAGTTCTTTAAGGTTATACATCATGTCATAAGCTGTGGTTATAGCCTGATGTTGATGTTGCAGCACATTTGACATAGATGCCAGTATGTAACACCGTACCATCTCATCTACCTTGATCCACTTCTTATAAGCCTCTTTGATCTCTTCATTAGAATTAACATCAGGCTTAGGAGGACATTCCTTATGGAGTACATATTTGTACTCTTCAGCAGTTAAGACAATATCCAAGTTACATTTCCAGTCAATGTAATTAGGGCCAGTAAGTTTGTTTTCTTTAAGAATCACCATAAGTGGACTGAATGAACCCATTTTTAAAATCATGAGAATCACATAAATAATAATTATGTAGGGAAAAAACTTTTTGAACTAAATAAATATTAATTCCTCAAAACAATAATAAAATTTTTACCAATACCTTAAACACCATGAATTTAGTATGCCATGATAGTATGGACGTATACTAATTCAATATTTGTCCATAGAGATTTTTTCTATTAATTTTACTATCATGTCAACCTAACTTTATGACAAATAAAATTAATTTGTCGGTCTTTGATTTAATCCTATAAATAATAACAGTGACTCCGATGGGAAGGATACCAATATTTGTATCTAAGTGTACATCATTACTTAATACTAAGTTCATTATTTTGTAATGTATTCCTTCAGATGAGAAGTAAATATATACTAGGTAACTTTATATAATCATCCCAAATGAAGTCTGTACTGATGATCCGTAATTGTACTTATCCAATATGGAGAAAGGCATTAAAGCCAACACACAAGTATAATTACATTACCAACAAACTAGTAATGGAGACCATATGATTTATACTAAATAAATTTTCTCTCCCACTTAGTTATTTAACAATGAGGGTTTTTCTACTAATTGATGTATGTCCATGTTGTCCATTATTAATGCGGGCTTATTTTATAGAAAACATCAACAGAATAATAAACATGCATGACAGAATAAATAGATATAGCAATAAAGAAAAAATAAATATCCAACTATTATGGCCATATATCCCACTTCTTCCTCAACTGTCGAATCCAGAATCTTGCTCTACGCAAAGATTTTTTTTATATTACATCAATCCTATGACTCCCGAAGGAGTTTATACATAATCTAGATTAAAAAAAATTAAATAAATAAGCACGTTCAACCCTCGTGATTCTAATTACATCCATGAACAATAAAAGCTACAATATACCGTAGGTTTAAATCACAGAAACAAAACATGCACATAGACCATAATAGTTAGATCTAAGATGCCTGCAAAATTGAGTTAGAATGAATCTACATCTACCAACTATATTTGATACATGTTTTATTGGACAACATAGATTTATCAATCGATACGCAGATCCAAAACATGTCTCTGATATCAATTGATGGAACTAGGGATCCCCAGGACTGCAAATTGGTGTACATATCAATCGATAGAAGATTAACAGGTTTAATACGTGATATAACCCTTAAAAGGAGGAAACTAGAGTTCACGAATTATACCTAAAGTAACGAGAAGACGATGAAGGTTTTCAACAACCTTGATCAGTTAGCGACCCCAAGATCTTCTGCACGTATTCCTTCCTCGGATGGACATCGTATGGGCGATGATCTTCTAATATTTTCTTCTCCTTGGCCAACCCACTTTCTCTTCTTATGTAAAAAATAAACTTCGAGAAAGCTGCTAGCTTGGATGATTATGACGGCCAGAGAATAGAGGATAAATATATGCTACGACAGGGACCATGAGGAGAAATTAGGGTTAGGTCTCTTAACGAATCTGGGTATCCCATGTTTAGCCCGAACATACAACTCAGGCCCGTTAACAATAGCTCGGTCTACTAAAGAGCTATTGTTGCACTATCTTCCTAATCCTAAATTACGTTTATGGGCTCATTCTTATTATATGCATGTTCGTCTCCCTATGTTAAGATATCGAATGTCCGTCGATCAAATTAAGTTACTGACAATTATATTAATCGACATCTTTTATCCTTAAGTAGTACTACTCAACTTTGTTTGTTATGTCGAATATAATCACCTACAGGGTTTACATAACAATCCTGATGAGTTCCTTAAGAGGACATCATCAACCCGATATATTAGGACATGGATTCCTTTTATAATCAATAATCCATCACACATAATGCCATGACCCAATTCATAGAGGTTATTGACCCATATTGAATCTCACTCTTTTATGAGTCAAAGTAATGCATACTGCATATACATGTCTGTTATTATATCCGGATTAAGAGCACAAGTATCCATAATAACATAGGTGTTTGTTCTCTTATGTAGTCAGTACAAAGAGAACAACCTCAAGTGGTCCTGTTCAATACACACAAAGTATACTAGTGTAAACATATAGCCAAGATAGACTAACACCAGATTATACTACAACATTTCTATTAGTTTGTCCAAGTCCATCTAGGTTGTGAACTATTTATATATTTCACATGGAACTGATAATATGATCTTCTGTGTGATACCACACATCATATTATCTACAATATAGAATATCAGACACTTACATTAATATTATAACAAATACAACATGCAAAAATTTGCCCATATAATTCTCATTTAAAAATAAGGAATGTAGTTAATACAAAGTAATGCTTTTAGTATATAACCCTAACAAAAGGGCCTTTAGCAATAAAGAGAGATCAGTCTACTAGAAGTGGGAGGTTCTTCTTACCGAGATATGGACGCTTCCGGAACCAATCCTTCCCTTGTGATCCTTTATCTTCATGCTCGTGCTTATTTTTTCTTACTAAGTAAGGCACACTCAAAAAATATGAGTGTTCGACACATATTGACAGAACAAAAAAATATTCCAAAACTGTGATATGTGTATTATGTTATGTCGATATTGTGGTTTTAAAGTTTTTATAACTGGAGGGAGTTCTCTAGAAAATTCAGAGAGCTCCACTTTGTCTTTTTATGCTACAATGTGTACAGGTAATGCTTTTCTCAAGGGTAAAGAAATAGCCTTTGTTTCTTTGCGGCTTGGTAAGCGCATTGGTGAATAAAAATTTTGGATGCAGAAAACAAACTTGAATACGTTATTTTCAGCTAATTAGTTCTCTTTCTATCTGTGGCTTTCAACTAATTTACACTGTGTGTATGCGTGTGTGTGGGGGGGAGGGGGGTATTTTGTTTTGTTTTCAACTAACTCTCTCTCTCTCTCTCTCTCTCTCTTTGTCATACTAGGGACATCTTTGTGACAGCAAAATATGTTGAACTAAATGATCGAATACAATTATACATTTTTTAAGGATAGTATTGCAGACATATAACAAAAATTTACATATTGACTATAACAAAGATGAACTTTTATTAAACGTCAGACATACACCAAAAAGATTTGTTGCCTCAAAAAATAATTAATGCATTGTTGTACATAAATAATGGGATCGGACATGCCCTACAACCGCTGCGATACCGTGTCTGAAATTGACCGCATCAAAAACTTAGGCTAATCCACATGAGATAATCAACCTCCATCTAATGCAAGCACCAAGCATAGATAAGAATAACATATATGGTCAGTGAATACGTCACCTGGTGTCACGATCCGCATCCGAAATAGGGGCATGAGCGGTGAATAATGTCCAGCCTACGCCGCAGCATCGGCGGTAGAATGTTGTCTGGGTCAACAATACTAACTAAACATCTCTCACAAGAAATATAGGGTACCTGTCAATGTCATCTCAACTCCCAACGGAGGAACAATATGATATATGATAATGATAAACAATACTCAATCACAAAATTAAACTAAGAAAGATAATACAAGATATGGAATAAGGAAGATGAAATAGGAATCACCATACAATCCCAAGTCCACAATATGAGTCTAGGCATAATACAACTTCAAAATAATATACATGCCAAATATCTCAATAAAAGTTTAATACAAGTCTAAACAATAATTCTAAGTCTCCTCAGTATGTGGCACTAGGTCCTCCTGCTCTAAGGGAGTACCCTCTAATGGTACGCCGTCTTGCAGCCCGTAGTAAGTAGGGTACTGCTCCACTAACCAGTCATCTGAAAAATATATCCAATCAAGAAAGATGTGAAGTACATACCTCTAAAAGCAGTTTCAAATACATAATAGAGCATATATGACATGTAATAAAAACAAATACAAGCTAACTACAATAGGACATGAAAATATACTAAAGCAAATATGTAATGAACTAAAAAATAAAGAGCATGCAATATGGAATGACTATAAGTAATGAAATAGATAACGCTAGCTATTGTGCCATGGAATACAAGCTGTTATGTGATCGGCTTGAGTTGAACACTAATATAAAATAGAAACTTGATTACACGTGTGATATATAATCGATATGTACACTAATACACTGGGGCTTGATCACATAACCAACTCCTACTCCCCCATCCCCAACCATTACTTATGGATCAAATCACGACACGTTACGAACACTAATATGGACACACTGAATACGAGCAGTGTGTGAACACTAAGTACACTAAAATCAATACTCGATACATACGATAAAATATATGTAAAGGAGTACCCGATGAACACGATAGGGGATAACATCTCATGATGGGATCCATCTAGTATCAGTCCGTGTATCCACTATATCGAAAATAGGTATACAGTTCTTGAACAAGTGATATATATACTATCATGAAATAAAAACTAACAGAGAAATGTATTACCTGAAATATGATGAGAAGAATCAAATGTATCCGAAATGGTGCCTCGAAGACGTAAATATGAAATATTACATCAAGACAAAATTTTAAAATAATAAATAAGTAAACTAGTCCTTCTAGGTCATTAGGCTATTTCTAGGTCAAAACAGTTAAACTAGGTCAAATCTAGGTCAACTGGTCAAACTTGGTCGAACTAGCTACTTCTAGATTGTATGAGTCTATATCTAGGTTATTGGGTCCATACCTTGCTTGTCCAGGCTATGCTAGCTATATTAGGATACTAGAGTATCATCGTTATTAAGTATCAAAAGATACACAATTATATATATGAATACTAGTTATCCTTAGTTAAAATAAGTTATATATTGATTACCTTGGCTTGAGCCATTTTGCTATCGATACCTAGCTACCCTCTTGGTATTAAATACAAAAAACCCCATGATACAACATACCTCACTATTACCTGCTCAAGCACTTTCTTTAAAAGTACGCCTTATTCTTGCCCGCGCACTTTTGTCAAGTGTGCCATGTTGGTTAACTCGACAAAGTACACCAAGCTTATTTCTATGAGTTTGTGAGCCAACTTTACTTTGGTGAGTTTGTGCGTCACCCCTTTTGTAGTTCATGAGACTTTATGCGCTTGACCTTCATGCGTACAATTTTATGCGCATGTTATCCTTAGTGACCCTATGCGCACACATAGTACTTTTATTATGTGTTCTCTTATCCTATTTGGAATGTTCTTATCATCCTCTATGTGGTTGATCCTGGTATTTACTTGTGTTATGATTCTAAGAAAGAATGGACTTAGAAACCAGACCTTATGCTAGACATGACTATGTGCTAAGATTGGCTTTATACATGGCATGAATATGTGTTGGATTGAGATGTTCTGTAAGGACCAGACTTAGTGAATAGTAACTAACCAGTTATGTGCATGACATAAGGTTCGTGTTATAATGTGATCAAGATTCATATGACCCAATAATATTTGGTAATTGGACTCGAATACTATATTTGTGTTGATACTATTATTGCCTGATAAAGTTTCTGATCTAATGTGCACTGAGGTGCGACATATCGTGTTACGTGTGAAAGTGATTATATTTAGAATGTGAATCGAGAATGCCTCCAAATCCCTGAATGTGTAAAACTATAAATATATTAATTTTACCAACATGGGCCTGATATGCAAGTCAAATACCAAAGCGTGACTAGGATTATAATTTATTGAATATTACATACACGCTCGGGTGAATCCAGATTTGAACTTCCATGGATTCGTATCTAGCATGCCCGTACTGTATACGATATTTTAAGAAAAATTCTCTTGTAGCCATGCCTTGAGATTTTCGAACTCAATATATGGTTAATTAAGCAACTAAAAGTGGTAGTAACATGGGAAGAAAATGGTATCCTGAGATCATGCCAACGAACCTTCCCATATATAGTGCGCTGTGGGATGGCCACCACAGATATTGTATATCATCTGCAGTGGAGTGCAGTATCTGACCTATTATAATATGCTGAGCCACTATTTTACTATAGAAACTTGGAATCGCTAATACCGTATTTTTAGCGCAGTGGCCCTACGGGAAACTGATGCAACTCGTAAAATACCTGTATATTCATATTTTGTCTAGGTTAGCTCATGTTCGACAATGGCGTGATCTGAAGATACTTATTATGCATTTTTTTGAGATAACCTCAAACTCCATAATTAGTAAGCCATACAAGTGTTTGGCCGATTTTATTAATTGGACTTGATTGTAGAATTCCCTCTTGTCTAGTTACAACTGTGATCACCGTATGAGGTATAGTACCTTGTATGATATAGTTGGCCATATCCGTCTCCGTATTTTGGCACTGGGATATGACATGACGTTAGTGTAGGACCGTTAGGGCAACTCAAGAGGGGACGGGACATGAATAGAGTTCGTGTATATCCAGCAGAAATTAATCACCAATTAAAAATTCTAAGTCTAAGCTAACTTATAAACAGTTGTAACAGATAATAAACAGAGTATAGGCAGAGTATAAGTAAAGTTTAGAAGAGCAAATACAAATACCATAATTTTATCCTAGTTTTTCTCTGAGAGGACTAGTCCAGGCACGAGAACTCTTGCTCGGAGTTGTATCCACTATAATCACTAATAGTCAATTATAAGCTTTGATCCGAAGGCTTGCAAACTTCTTACAACTTCGAGCTTTGATCCGAAGACTCGAAAGACTTCACACGTGCGTTTGATCCGAAGAGCATGCCGACTTCAAATACTAGAGAAGTTGACAAATTAAGCTTTTTACAACTCGATCAGACTTCTAAATCAGAACCGCGTTGGCACTAGAAGGCTAGGAGTTGATCTTGGGAATAAGAAAGGTTTATAGCTCAGGAAGATTGAGATATGAAAGTGAGTGAATGATTTAATAAGAATATGGAATTCAATCTCTATTTATAAGATTTTTTTGAACCGAGTTTAGGCCGAGTTCGGATGCCCAACGTTCAAAAATTCGAACGTTAGAATCCTGGTCTCACGGAGTAATGTTGCAAACTTGGTCTTAGGGTGCCCGAGTTTGGCCCGAGTTTGGCCCAAGTTTGATCCAAACTCTGTTGGTCTGTTTCCAGAATATTGGGTCCAAGTTTGGTCTGGTTCAGGCTATTTTGAGTGAACTAGGTTCTAGTTTAATATAGGTTTGAGCTTCCTAGTGCCAACTGTGAACCCGATGTATAATTGGTCCTATAAACATAATATAAAATATAGAATAAAAGATAAAAGACCAAGAGCACTTAATGATACCAATCTTTTGAAGCATCTGCTGACTTGAAGATATCTTTTTCCTCGATGGCAGTTATCCAAAGCGGAATCCCCGAGTACGAGGCTCCGGATAAGTCGTAGGCGGTTGGACAAAATCTTCTGTTATAATGTTGTCTCTGGCTCATCATCTTTTTTTACTACATATATCCATTGCTTTTCTGAAAATACATGTTAGACGAATAAAGCAATATACAAAAGTAAATATGATAACATATAAGATCAGATATGGACTGTTGAGTTTAAGTAGAAGTTACAAGTTACTATAGTGATTGCACGATTATCATAATGTTAAACTTAATCGATTAGCCATATTCAAAAAACTTAACTTAAACATTGGGCTAACAGTTAGCCACCGGTACCTGTTAGTCAGCTTGTCTGGACACTAGTTCCTTTACATGACTGTATATAATCAGATTGCAGCTTATCTCAGTTATGTAACTATTGATACTTTGTTATTCTAACATTTTGATGGCTAGACTCCCAAAATATTTTGATGGTAATCTGGGATGTCTTATGGCTATAACTTACATGATTCTATATGGTTGTTACTTGCTTAATGGATTGAGACATAGTTATTTTGAGACCCTAGGAGACTTAATTATTGCGTGCACCCCTTGTCTTTCTACATTCGTGACTACCGTACGACATTTTATACCTTGTATGGGATAACTGGCCATGTTCATCTCCGTATTTCTGTACTAGGGCATGATAAGGTTTTAGTGGTGGCCTATGCAGGTCATATTTTTCAGGCTTGTGGGTTGTCATGATCTTAGGAGTCTCAATGAAACATGTTCCTTATTGAAATCCCGGACTCTTCTTTCTCGACAACTCAGTTTGAACCATCCAACTGATTGCTTCCTTGTTCTTTCTTATCCTATTCTTGATGAGTCTTGTGCCTTGTGTCCATTTCCTTAGGACTTCCCCTCTCTCGATTGCTGGAGGAGCAGGAGTGGAAGGACAACCAGAAGAGAAAGGTTCGATTGGACCACAACAAAGGACACACAACCTTCTCAGGGGGAGGTTCGGGTAGAACTAGTAGTGGAGCAAGTAAACCCAGGGTACCAGAAGTTCCAGCACCCTAGTGGTACTAGTGGCACCAACAGCTATTAATACTCTGGCTTTACTGGAAATCATCAAAGGGATGTTGGATACCCAACAATACCAGATGGTGGTGCAGCAACATCAGCAGCTTCAGCAGCAAGAGTAGAATATCTTGCTGAATTAAGGATTACAAATGGCTCTAGACAAAGGTGGAAGGGTAGACTCGGGGTTGTCAATTAGATTCAACCTACTTAACCCATAATACTTTGATGGTACAGAGGATGCCATCATGGAAGATGATTGGATCCATGATATTGAGACCATTTTGGTGGCAACTAAGGTTCCGATTGAGGAACAAGTAAACCAGGTCCAGTTGCAATCCTAAAAGGTTGGCTTAAGGTGACCTATTACGTGGGATAACTTAAGGACCCGGTTCAAGACAAAGTACTTTGGAGTTGTCACTCAGTTTGAGTTGCAATAGAGGTTCATCAACCTCATGCAGTCTGGTAGAACAGTGGATGGCTACACAGCGGAGTTTAGCCGACTGAGTAGATTTGCACCGGTGATGGTGGCAACGGAGCCAATAGGGAAATGAGGTTCCCGCAGGGACTTTATTTAGAGATTTTATAGTTGGTAGAAGGGCATAACTATCAGAATTTTGATGATGTATTAGTGGCGACTATGAGACATAGACTTACCCTTCAAAGGATGGCATTTTCTGGGCAGCAAATGGCCTGTTCCTGAGATATGGTAGCCCATATCATAGGGTTGCTATATTCCTGTTGATGTAGAGGTCAGGAGGACCAGTACCCCAGTTTCCCATATTGCCAACACCTAGGATAGTACAACATGAAGATCCAGTATTGGCGGTGAGACCGTTAGCTCAGCATCCGTTACTGACACAGGCCCAGATGTATAGGCAGTATTAGCACCAGAAACAATAACATGGTCAGCAGAGACCACAACAACGTTACCACAGAAGGAAGCAGCAAGGAGCTCGACAAGGCTAAGGGCAGACATTCACCTTGTCATTGGCGGAAGCCTTGGCATCAGGTGATGTAGTGGTTGGTAATATCTCTGTTGCATCATTTCTTGCTATATCATTATTCCATTCAGGAGCTTCATATTCATTTGTATCTGCACGATTTGCGACATGTATTATTTCCTGCTATGGCATTTATTTGTATTTGCATGATTTGCATCAGCACCAATAACAGCAGCAGGGTCAGCAGAGACCACAATAACATTACCAGGGAAGGAAGCAGCAAGGAGCTCAACAAGGCCAAGGGCAGACATTCACCTTGTCATTGGGTGAAGCCTTGGCATTAGGTGATGTAGTGGTTGGTAATATCTCTGTCGAATTATTTCCTACTATAGCATTATTCCACTCAGGAGCTTCGCATTCATTTGTATCTGCATGATTTATGACATGTATTGGATTAGAGTTTGAGACATTGCCAGAGAGGTTAAATATGCTCACTGGTAATGGGCTCAGAGGAGTTAGTAGAGTATGCCTAGCATATCCAGATGTAGTGTGTGAACACCTATTACCTGCAAAGTTGATCGAGTTCCCTATGGGTAACTTTGATGTTATCTTGGGCATGGACTGCTTGAGAGATAGTCATGCTACGATAGATTTTCCTAAGGGTAGAGTATTATTTCTATCCCTGGATTGGAGGAGTTTACTCTTGTTAGATCCACAGGAGACTAGCAGGAAGAAGGAGTTGCAATAGTGGCAGTGGAATAAGAACTGATACCCAAGATAGTTGACGAGTTTATGGACATCTTTTCCGACGAGCTTTAAGGATTATCTCTAGTTAGAGAAGTAGAGTTCCACATAGAGTTGATGCTAGGAACAGAAACCATATCTCATAAATTTATCAGATGTTCTTATTTAAACTTGATAAGTTATATCAACATGTGGAGGAATTGAAGGCGACAAAATTTATTCGTACCAGTGGATCACCATGGAGAGCACCGGTAATATTGGTAAAGAAGAAGGATGGATCAACCCAATTGTGCATTGACTATAGGCATTTGAACACGGTGACAGTGAAGAACAAGTATCCTTTGCCTAGGATTGATGACATAGTTGATCAGTTAAGTGGAGCAAGAGTATTTTCTAAGCTTGATCTTTGGTCAAGATATTATCAGGTGTGGGTACGAGAGCAAGATATACCCAAGATCGTATATCTGTCACGATATGAACATTACAAGTTTTAGTAAGGCTATTTGGATTAACCAATGCACTAGCAGCATTTGGATTAACCAATGCACTAGCAGCATTTGGATTTGATGAACAACATCTTCATGCCCTACTTGAATCAATTTATGGTAGTATTTATTAACGATATTCTGGTATACCCCCGTAATGAAGAAGAACATGAAGAGCATCTCAGAAAGTGTTGAGACCTTGAGGGAATACCATCTATATATGAAGTTTAGTAAGTGCGAGTTTTGGTTGGACCATATTTTATTCATGGAATATATTATTTTTGGAGCAGTAGTGTCAGTGGATCCCTAGAAAGTTGAGGCAGTAGGTCCGTTCTGAAGACAATGGTAGATGTGCATAGTTTTATTGGATTAGCAGGGTACTATAAAAGATTCGTGTCAGATTTTGCAAGGATTTTAGTGCCGATGACCACGTTAACTTGGAATGATATTAAGTTTGTATAGTCGGTAGATTGTCAGATAACTTTCAAAGAGATGAAGAAGAAGTTGATCTCGGCACCGATCCTAACATTTCTAGTAAAAGTAGGAGGATTCACAGTATATTGTGATGCATCAGGAAAATGTCTTGGATAAGTTTTGATGCATCGTGGGAGAGTAATAGCATACGCATTGCGACAAATTTGAGATCACGGGAAGAATTATTCTACCAATGACTTAGAATTGGCAGCAGTAGTGTTTGCTCTCAAGTTGTGGAGGCATTACTTGTATGGTGATCGGATGAAGATATTTACCGATCATAAGAGTTTGAAGTATGTGTTCACCCAGAAGGACTTGATTATGAGGTAGAGGAGATAGTTAGAATTGCTGAAGGATTATGACATGGAGGTCCAATATCACCCCGACAAGGCAAATATTGTAGCCAATGCTCTTAGTAGAAGAGGTAGAGCATTCGCATTGACTACTCAGAGGCATATTTTGAAGGATCTTCAGGAGATGGGTATCGAGATAGTGCTTCCCCAAGACGAAGAAGTTTTGGTCATTTTACAGATATAGTCCACTTTGGTAGACAGAATCAGGGAAGCTCAGTCAGATGATCCACGGATCCAAAAGTTATGAGCGGAATACAAGTCTGGACTCAGGAAGGAGTTGACTATTGACAACAGCGGAATATTAAGATTTGGAAATCGTCTTTGTGTGTCGAATGGGAATATACTGCAAGAGATTATGACCGAAGCACATAACTCCCATTATTTCATTCATCCGGGTGCACAAAAATGTATCATGACATTAGGCAAAATTTTTAGTGGAATGTGATAAAGAAAGAGAGAGCATGTTTCATATCCCGATGCTTAATATCTCAGCAAGTCAAGGTAGAGCAACGAAGGCCAGCAGGATTGTTGCACCCTCTCCTTATACCAGAGTGGAAATATGAGCATTTTACTATGGACTTCATGATCGGCTTACCTAGATCCCCTACTGACCGAGATACACTTTGGGAGATAGTGGATCGGCTCACGAAAGTAGAATATTTTCTTTCCTTCAGATTGGGATAGTCCACGAAATAGTTGAAAGATATGTACATGTGTCAAATTATGAGGCAATATGGTATACCAGTAAGCATAGTGTCGGATTAAGATTCAAGGTTCACCTCACACTTCTAGAGAAGCTTGCACAAGAGGCTGGGTACCAAGCAAAGGTTTAGTACTGCATACTACCCCCAGACAGATGGGTAGTCCGAGAGAACCATCCAAACTCTAGAAGACATGCTATGAGCCTGTAACCTAAACTTTGGTGGATCATGGAAAAATCACCTGCACCTGGTAAAGTTCTCGTATAATAACAATTACTAGGCCAGTATCCAGATGGCATCTTTTGAGGCATTATATGGAAGAAGGTGTAGTTTACCGTTAGCATGGGATGATATTGGTGAGCAAATAATATTGGGCACAAAAAAGATTACTCAGACTGTGAAAGTTGTTAAGCAGAGAGAGCGGCTGAGAGTTGCGTAGGACTGGCATCGCCATTGGACAGATCATTATCGTACGCCTTTGGAGTTTCGTGTCGGCAACCACATATTTTTGTGGATTTTGCCTACCCGCTTGGTCATTATATTTAGGGTTCGCGGGAAGCTTAGTCAATGATATGTTGGGCCATTTGGCACTCTTGAGTGGGTAGGGGATGTTGCTTATCGCCTTGTCCTTCTGCCTTTGCTTTGTGAGGTACATAATGTATTTCATGTATCACAGCTGCGTTGGTATGTCTAGGACCTGAGCCATATCTCGACCATTCCGAGCTAGTCGTTGGTACCGACTTGTCTTATGAGGAACAGCCCGGGTCTATTTTGGACCGAAGAGAGAAGGTGCTCAAGAACCGGACTATCTGTCTTGTTTGTGTCGCTTGGGGGCATTACTCTTTGGGGGAGTCAACGTAGAAGCACGAGAATGAAATTCGATCTCGATATCCGCACCTATTTGACTCGTATGGTATATTTCTTCATATGCCTTCTTGGATTCCATGATCGTTGATCCCTTGCTTGAGTGATATTGATTTGATATATATATTTATATATTATATTGCTTGCTTGTTTGGTTGCCTGGTTAGTTGCTTATGGTTAGTTATGCTTGCCTTGATATCTCTAACTTGCCTTGGGCCTGAAATTCAGAGGACGAAATTTTCTAAGGTGAGTTGAGATGTCATTCTCCTTTCCTGGCGCACTTGGAGTATACTTGGTTTTTGCGTACTTTTAGTGCATTTGCTTCCTTGGTGCACTTTGGCACGTTCTCCTTGTGCACAGTCGGTTTTGTTGACCGGCGTACTCTCTTCTTATTTCTGTTGGGTTAGATTAGTATGTGTCTTGGATCGGTTAGGTGGGATCCAATGGTTCACAAAACCAACCCGAGCCCTATTTATATCCTTGTCTTCTTCTCTATTCTTATTGTTTTCCCTTCTCTTGTTTCTTTATTCATAGGCAAGTACATCTTGCACATATGAAAAAACATGGATCATTGCATGATTTATATTTTGATTATTTCTTGTGTATTATTAGCTTAGATTGTTTGTACCATGTCCTTTTACATTTTTAGTTCTTATTAATTTCGATTTTGATGACATGAATGCAATAGATCTGAGTTCTTGATCTATGGGTTCCATGTGAATTTTTAATATTTCTTAATGATTGGATCTCCCAAACTGTATACTTGTGGAGAATATTTTTTCTCATATGATAGAGAATTATATTCTACTTAACTTTGCTTTGGATTTGGAGTTCAGCTGGGTTCGGTCCTGAAAACTCTGAAAATACACCAACCATGATTGCTGGCCGGGAAGAAGAACAGTTGATGCAAAAAAAGTGCATTTCTCTTTTGGCACAAAAAATGCCAAAGTCCATTAGGCGCACTTTGTGCTGACCTACTTTTCTGTGTACTTTGAGTACTGCATCCTTTTCTTAGCAAATGTATGCCAATAACTCCAAAAGTTGTTCTTAGGCGCACTTTGAGAGGAAAAGTCCCTGGCGCACTCTTGGAGGGTACTCTTTTCAGATATTTCCTTGACTAAGGAAAGTGCGCCAACCTTATTCATCAAATTATAATTTGGCGTACTCTTCTTTGTTGCACCTTGCTCTAGGTGCACTCTTCATTTTCTTTGGAACGAAGCTTTGGCTGGGTAGTTTTTTGTTTTTTTGCTCCTCTACAGATGAGTTCCTCAGCTGTCATGTTTGACCTCGGATTGTGTGTTTTATCATTTAACCGGTCGCCTTGGTTAGCATGTTGATCTGTTGGCATTCATCCTTTATGCACCAATCTTGATTGGCTGTGTGGTTTGTCTTATACACCAGTTTCATGTATTTGTATTAAAATACGTCCAGCTAGTAGAATTTGTGCGTGTGTTTTCTTTTTACAAGATTTTTTCTCCTTTCTCTTCGGTTGTGTGCCTGGCTATAATTTTTCTTATTTGTGCGCCATACCTTGTTTGATTGATTGTGCGTCTTCTCGACTCGATGTGCATGTTTAACTTGAAGGACTAGAAATTATACCCTCTCCTAATTATTTATATGCTAGACTTGATCCTAGAAGAGGTGAATGGTCAATAAATTAGATAATAGCTGACTAGGTCCTACGGACAAGTGACTCGTACTCATAATTTGTGCCTTGTATTACTAGTCCAGATGAATTATGGCTAGCATGACATTGATCAAGCGTCCTGAACTGACTACATGACTACTTGATCACTTAACTTTATGAATTCCCTGAGAATGAAGATTCCTGACTGATTATGTTTCCTGACCTGATCAAGACATGATTTATGAGACCAACGACTAGGCCTGGTATCCTGACTTGGTTATTGTATCTGTGCTGATACACTTTTCCTGCTTGCCTGTTTATTACCGCTTAATTGTACACTAAGTATGGGACATTGGCCAACATGTACACTGAGATGTGACATTAGATCCTGCTCGGTGTATGATATTATATTTTCATGATTGCTTAGCACGAATAAAAGATAATTCGAGGGAAATCAGGTGTTTGTTCAGAACAGTACTGAATAGCTGGATGGAAGCGATAATTCCGTCTTCCTTAGTCCGATCGGTCGGATGATTCGGAGAGCACGGCCTGCTCGCACGGTTATACCAGTTGAGTAGATCGCGCTTGCATCGGACCACGGGTTCAAGGGATTGGCCGTATCGGCAGGACAGGATGCCTAACGGGATCAAACATTATGAGTGGACTCTTTCCCTTCTCCTCTACTCCTTCATGCCTAATAATATGGAAAATATGTAAAAGGCTTGAACACTTGGGCTGAAATATTAGGAAACACTACACTGAGGCGTGCATAGAGTGTACATCGTTGGTTTGGTAGAATTGTGGCTTGAAATGGTTTACGTGTTGGATAGTTGGATACGATAGTTGGATTATACAATTGAGGCACTCGGTTGGATACATTGAGATTATGCTTGGACGGTTGGAATTATACAAGTTGGAATGATACATTGAGGCAAATAGGAATATCGGGAATTCGGGCGAGCGAACATGCATCCGTGCACGAGTATCACTTGGTCGCTTTGTCTTGCAAAGCGAGCAGTTGTGGTTCAAAACCGAACAACTGCATCGGCGAGGGTGTTGTGCCGCTTGATGGGGCATCGTGCCACGAATGTGGCATTGTGCCACTGAAACGGCATTGTGCTATGGGATTGCTTTGAGCATGGGTGTTGTACCAATTTGGACTCCGTGTTGAGAAGAGGCATCGTGCCTATGAAACACTTGATATTTTGGTGCCTTGGGCAATATGTTGAGGTCGAGATTTGGAATCCTTGGTTGGATATGTTGGAAGAATGGTTATGGATATTTGGTTGGATATCGGTTGAACGAGTCTAGGATCGCTTGGTGGGGCGAGAATGTTCGATCCTCTCGTCAAACCTACGTGTCTGCATTGTCACGGACAACCTGTGTGGCACAGGGTTTCGTTTCCTGGAATGGGATGAGGCACCGGGGCACCGGGACCGTTCCACCATGGAGGAAACAATGGCATCGCGCAATTAGACGCAGTGCTAGCAGTAAGATACCACCAGGAGGGAGTAGCTGCCCATCCCTGGATCGGGTAGGATTGCCCTATTGATCTTGGTCCGATCAATGTCCTTTATGGCTTTTAGCCAGTGACTTCATATAGTATAAGTGATGGCTTGCTTTTCTTTTGTTGGTTTGGCTTTCATGTAGGCGCGGCCACCTTACCTCGGCAAGAGTGTGCACTTGAGATTGGAATATAAACTTTGGTTGATGATAGATATTGAGGGGAGACTGATGGTTCGATATGTTATCGTACAAGCGATGTCATTGTGTAAGACGGGTTGCATGTTAGTATCCTTCGGGTCGGTTATATAAATGCTTGTCGTTTGGTTTGAGATTAAATGCTTGCATGCTTAAACTGCTTTACAGCTTTCCTTAATATGTCATTCATATGCCATAAAACGAATTTAGGATTCAACTAGAAAGATCACCATATAACTGGTTGCATTCACTATTTTACTTAGTGTCGGCTTAGACGAGTGGGTTACCCCGCTCACCAGTACGGCTGTATACTAACCCACATTTGTGGGCAATATTTTAGGTACGTCGACGTAGTGGCACTGCTTGGATATACGGGATAAGATGTATGAACTGTAAGTACCTTTGTGGGCTAGAGAAAAGGGCAAGAGTATTTTATCATCTCCGTGGCATCGCCTTTGTGGCATTGCATCGGGGCATTTCATTTGGACCCTATCGTGAGCTTCGCTGCGTATTTACTCTGATGTGTGCTTGGTACACAAATTGGCTTTCGCTGTAACTTGGTTGTTTCGATGATAACTTTGGTGTTTAACAACATCGCCTTGTATGAGTGCAACTCAAGGCTCGTATGGCATCACGTCCCGATGAGAACGATTGTCCTGCGGGAGAGCTGCAACGTGGTGATTTTATGTTCAGCAGGGACTATTGAGCTTGCGGGAGATTAGGGCGTGACAGATTGGTATCAGAGCGCCCGGTTCATTTCTTCGGACTTGGTCCTTCGTTTTATCACAAACTCTAAAATAGCTTCCGCGTGTCGTTTAGCTCTTGACTCTACTCGGTGCCGCACTGGATGTTTCATGCAATAAGTCTATATATTACTGGTTGTGGCTGCATGTTATTCTTGGTTGTGTTGCCTTGGCTGGTTTTTGTTAGATCGCTTAGCCTCGTTAGGCGTTGTTATATTCGTACAGCAAGTTGGGTGGCGTTGTTGCATTTGTGCAACGAGTTGAGAGTTTATGTTGGGTTGGCTAGGCTTATCGTTCGGGGAGTTTTTGATTGCCTCAATGGATCAGTTAGTTGGAATACGAGATTTGGCTATGCGGCATATAGTGAGTAGAAATATTCGATGGGAATGAATCGCTGCACGAGTTGCTCGTGTAGCGATTGTGTTGGATAGAAGTTAGAATTTTGGCTGTGGCGCATCGGTTGAGCAGGTTTGATTTTGGCTTGGAAATATCAGGATAAGTTGGCACGAGTTGCTCGTATAACAAATGTGTGGAACCATTGGGTATTGGGTTGGACTATTTGGAAGACAATCGTTGTACGATTGCTCGTGTTGCGAAAGTATCAGACGGTAAAAATAGTTAGATAATTCAAGCATTGCCTGAGTTCTGTGTCAAACTCGAATTGGAAAAGGCATGATCACGCAACAAATTATAATGCGAGTAGCGACTTGATTCAGAGTGGTATATGGGATACCACATTGTGAGCAAGGCATTGGAATACTTAAGTTGGACATCAATGGGAATTGCCTGAATGGACTAGGATAACGGAAATACAAGTTGGTTGGTGCACATTAGTTGAGTTGGAAAGAATAAAAATGAAGCAAGCAAATATTGAGTTGAGTATATCGAGAACGGGCTGGTGCAAATGGAAGTATTGTTTGGCTTAAGAGATGGACGAGATCGGAACGAATATTTGGGTTACGCTTGAGCGAAGCGGTGGGATTATCGGAGGATAGCGAGCACGAACTACGATTTTGGGCAACACATTTGAGCTGATGGTTGAGCAATGAAACACGTTCTTGGTTTGGAGGGACAATGCGATGGATTCACACAAACTTGGAGATTTCGGATATTGCTGCTCGAGAAGTCGACTCAGGTTTAGCGGAAATGAAATTTTGGGCAAGATGGTGCAACAATGATAGACGGATTCTCCGGAAGACGTGGACGGATTGTGGCAACAACTAAAGGCAAGGATATTGTGGCAGACAGACTTTTGAAAATAGCTAAATGTGAGAGCAACGTCGGAATAAATCACTGTGATGCTCGAGTAAGTTGGACGTGCATTGTGGGACGTGGCAAAACAGATATGAATTTGAGCAAGTCTTGAGTTTCGAGAATTATTGCAATCGATGGTGCGAGTAGGCGAACATGGCAATTCGGAAATTTGATGGATTCAGGGCAGAACGACGGATTGATGGAAGACGGTTTCAACGAGCGCGGTTCTCGGATTAAGAAATTTTGCTCGAATGAAATGGTTGGATTTTGATTCGGATTTGCAGATGAGATATAGCATGGTTTATAGTAACTGTCCATCGTGATGACTTATAATTATCGAGCATAGCTTCGGGACAGCTGACCCTAAGCGACCTTGCCCGTTGAATCGGATATGAATATGGTAGACCCATAGAACGACCCTTGAGACGGCATATTTGGAAATGTGTCGAGGGCAGATATGAGCAATAATATTTGGCTTATTGACTGAGTGTTGGATTTGAGAGACCCTTGGGATAGTCTTCAGCTGAAGAAGCAGCCAGAAGATCGAAGCGATGGTGGGATTGGCCAAAGTCAACTGATGAGATTCAGAGTCGCAGATTTTTATCAATGGCATCGCCACTGACTCATCGTGCCCTGGAAGGGAATAACATTCATATAAATTGACGACTGTGAAACTAGCCCGTGAAGTTAAAGCAGCGGCTCGTTCAGATCAAATTCTTGCAAATACTGGAAGGGACAGATTTGCCTCAGATTTATAAGATATCTCAGAACTTAGTCTGGGAAGCGTGCTCGTTCGGAAGGCAAAGGTGATATCCTAATGCTTCAAGGCAGGGGAAGCAGCGCGAAGAACTATTCCATGCGTAACCTAAGAATTATGGCGAGTGTGTCCACATTGAAATCGTGGCGACACAATCCCTTTGGCGTGGCGACGAGATCTTCATGGATCATACAAACCTCAATATAGATGTTTACCCAGTGAGGTATTAAGATTGAGGAAAAGGTGTTGGACTGAGCTGATCTAAGCAAAAGTTTGATATTTGGGTAAGTCGCATAGTTGGGGTAGATCAGTTATGATAATCGTTCGATGCACGAGATATATTTGGAGATGTTGCTAGTGCGGTTTCAGAAATAGTAGGATGGATTGAGTTGGAACGTGAACTCATTGAGTCGGTAGAAATTCTTCATAATTGAGAATAGTGCTCAATCGAATATGTTGGAATGGAAATCATGATTTGCGCTCAATTGGGAGCAAAGCAAATGGATGCCTCGAACATAAAGATACCCTTGTAACTTGTTCAAATTTGCTATCGCAAAGCTCGGCTGAAATGCATGTATTTTAGGGACGCCTTAAATATGTGTACGATCCAAAACTAAGTGATACAAGAAATTCGTATTGAGCTGCAAGGAAGATGTGGAAATTCGTGAAAATTGTACGAGCGTTCAGCAGAACGAGATGCGGAGTCAAAAATCGTGAATATGTGTGTTGCATAGAGTATATCCATGGAATTGGATTGTGGCATATGATAGGAATGAGTACCAGTACGGTTCATGGACGAACCTGATTCTAAGTGGTATATTATGTAACGCCCCGCAACCGCTCGGAGCATTACGCTGAGTCGGATTGAATAAATCAAATGCTGGCCACACTTGAAATGTTGGATTTTGGGAAGAAGGATTAATCGAGTTGGTTTCAATATGCAAATGGCTAGCGGCTTCGAGGGAAATCAGGTGTTCGTTCAGAATAGTACTGAATAGCTGGATGGAAGCGATAATGCCGCCTTCCTTAGTCCGATTGATCGGATGATTCGGAGAGCACGGCCTGCTCGCACGGTCATACCAGTTGAGTAGATCGCGCTTGCATCGGACCACAGGTTCAAGAGATTGGCCGTATCGGCAGGACAGGATGCCTAACGGGATCAAACATTATGAGTGGGCTCTTTCCCTTCTCCTCTACTCCTTCATGCCTAATAATATGGAAAATACGTAAAAGGCTTGAACACTTAGGCTGAAACATTGGAAAACACTACACTGAGGCGTGCATAGAGTGTATATCGTTGGCTTGGTAGGATTGTGGCTTGAAATAGTTTACGCGTTGGATAGTTGGATGCGATAGTTGGATTATACAATTGAGGCACTCGGTTGGATACATTAGGATTATGCTTGGACGGTTGGAATTATACAAGTTGGAATGATACATTGAGGCAAATGGGAATATCGGGAATTCGGGCGAGCGAACGTGTATCCGTGCGCGAGTATTACTTGGTCGCTTTGTCTTGCAAAGCGAGCAGTTGTGGTTCAAAACTGAACAACTGCATCGGCGAGGGTATTGTGCCGCTTGATGGGGCATCGTGCCACGAATGGGGAATTGTGCCACTGAAACGGCATTGTGCCATGGGATTGCTTTGAGCATGGGTGTTGCACCAATTTGGACTCTGTGTTGAGAAGAGGCATCGTGCCTATGAAATACTTGATATTTTGGTGCCTTGGGCAATATGTTGAGGTCGAGATTTGGAATCCTTGGTTGGATATGTTGGAAGAATGGTTATGGATATTTGGTTGGATATCGGTTGAACGAGTCTAGGATCGCTTGGTGGGGCGAGAATGTTCGATCCTCTCGTCATACCTATGTGTCTGCATTTTCACGGATAACCTGTGTGGCACAGGGTTTCGTTTCCTGGAACAGGATGAGGCACCGGGGTACCGGGACCGTTCCACCATGGAGGAAACAATGGCATCGCGCGATTAGGCGCAGTACTGGTAGTCCGATACCACCAGGAGGGAGTAGCTGCCCATCCCTGGATCGGGTAGGATTGCCCTATTGATCTTGGTCCGATCAATGTCCTTTATAGCTTTTAGCTAGTGACTTCATATAGTATAAGTGATGGTTTGCTTTTCTTTTGTTGGTTTGGCTTTCGTGTAGGCGCGGCTACCTTGCCTCGGCAAGAGTGTGTACTTGAGATTGGAATATAAACTTTGGTTGATGATGGATATTGAGGCAAGACTGATGGTTCGATATGTTAGCGTGCAAGCGATGGCATTGAGTAAGACGGGTTGCATGTTAGTATCCTTCGGGTCGGTTATATAAATGCTTGTCGTTTGGTTTGAGATTGAATGCTTGCATGCTTAAACTGCTTTACAGCTTTCCTTAACATGTCATTCATATGCCATGAAATGAATCTAGGATTCAACTAGAATGATCACCATATAACTGGTTGTATTCACTATTTTACTTAGTGTCGGCTTAGACGAGTGGGTTACCCCGCTCACCAGTACGGCTGTGTACTGACCCACGTTTGTGGGCAATATTTCAGGTACGCAGGCATAGTGGCGCTGCTTGGATATACGGGACAAGATGTATGAACTGTAAGTACCTTTGTGGGCTAGAGAAAAGAGCAAGAGTATTTTATCGTCTCCGTGGCATCGCCTTTGTGGCATTGCATCGGGGCATTTTATTTGGACCCTATCGTGAGCTTCGCTGCGTATTTACTCTGATGTGTGCTTGGTACACAAATTGGCTTTCGTTGTAACTTGGTTGTTTCGATGATAACTTTGGTATTTAATAACATCGCCTTGTACGAGCGCAACTCCAGGCTCGTACGACATCACATCCCGATGAGAACGATTGTCCCGTGGGAGAGTTGCAACGTGGTGATTTCACGTTCAGCAGGGACTATTGAGCTTGCGGGAGATTGGGGCATGACATACATCATGTATATATATCCATAGAACACGTACACTTATGCAATATATGATACTTAAACACTCGTACTGCCCCTAACTTGCAATTGATATTACACTCCAAGATACCCTACCTTGATAGACATCCTACCCTCTGAAACATAATCATATACTTACATTTATGGTCATGCAACATAAGTCCAAATCTAAGTACGAAAATTAATATATATTTTTACTATACTAACATCTAAACCAAGTAAAAATTAAAAAAATTATATTTAAAATGATATTTAAATACTAATTACTTATTAATTAATACTAGAAAAATCTAATTTCAGTATTATAGTAAACCTCGACAAATAGGGCAAATCTATGAACTAATTTAGGGTAATTGTCTGTGTGTGTGTGTTGAGTATCGTGTCTGTGTGTGTCATGTCGTGTCCGTGTCTGTGTGTGTGTGTGAGAGGAAGAGAGAGATTGGTTTAGGGTTTACCGAGAGGTGGTCGGAGCTGTGGAGAGGTCATCGGAGGGGAGGAGCTGTGTCGAGGGGGGTGCTCGGAGGGAGGGGAGCTGTGCTGGAGGGGGGCAGTTGCGCGAGAGGGGGAGCTTGGTTGAAAATTTTAGGTGATCGAATGGGGAGAAATGAGAAGGCCAAACCCTATATTAAACAAATTAGCGACGACCAAAATATACGTCGCTAAACGTCATAGATAAATAAAAACTTAGCGACGAAATAAATGTCGCTCAATGTCGCAGATAAATAAAAAAAGTAGCGACGAAATAAAAATCGTAAAACGTCGCTATAAAATAAAAATTTAGTGACGTTCAGCGACCTTTGTCGACGTATCTTTTTTTATAATAAAATGATGTCACTTAATATCGCAAAAATGTCGCTATATATTAAAACTTTAGCGACGTTCAGTAACCTGTATTGACGTATATTTTTATAATAGAATTGTTGTCGCTGAACGTCGCTAAACATCGCAACTAGCAATATTTAGCGACACATTTTATTATAGTCGCTAATATTACAAAAATTAGCAACGTCAATATCTGTAGTCGCTAAAAATATCACTAATAGCGCAAATTTTGATAGTGATCATGCGCGGAGCTGTCCCTGTTTATACAACATGCTAGCTGCAATTCTTCCTTTTATGTTGTTTGCTACCGGCGGGAGCTTGTGGTGTCGATGACAGAATTTTGATTGATTGTCATTTCTGTCTTCAGTCTTGGCGCTTAGCCGAATAACGCTTTCTCTCCTCTCCCTTCCTATCCATCAGTATGGATTCATTTCCATATACTAAGGTTTGCATTGTGGAGGGATGACCAGAAGTTTATTAAGTTCTGTTGCTGGCTCTACTTGTGTCAGTAGCAAAAAATAGCACAGAGGGGCACCTTTAATGGAAAATGTTCGTATCAGCAAGGCTTCATAAAAACCCTTAAAAATAGATTTCCATCATGTCATGACCCGCAGCCGGTCTAGGGATGCAAGTAGGGAACAACGTCCAGCCTACGTCGCAAAATCGGCGGTAGAACGCTGTTTGGGTAATCTATCTACCAAAATAATGAGCTACCAACAATATCAATATTCATAATCACATATCTAAGATGGAAATGAGCACAAATATGATAAAAGAATATAATAGTCATAATACACTCATGGGTCTAAATAATAACATCAATGAGTTTGAAGAAAATACTACACAGTAAGCTGGAGACAAATCCAGTACAAGAGAATGACTAAGAAGCTACAAGTCCCGGGTCATCTGTCTCAGTCGGGATAAGTCCCTCCTGAGCCATGGTCCATGACTCTAAGCCCACAACATCCTGAGGCCCATAATGTGTAGGATACCACTCCTCAGTGTCATCTGGAAAAAATATATCCAGTCAGGAAAGGAGCAGAGTACATCTCTAACAACAGTTCTAATCAATGATCAGAACTATGTAACAGTAAATAGATGTGAATATATAAGGTACAATAATAGATACAAGAGATATACAATAAAAAAATACTGGAAATAAATACGAGAATGAACAATTTGACAATGAACAAGAAACTAATGACTAAGTGAGTGAGTACTAACTTTAACATGTGATCGGCTTAGGAACTTGCACAAGAAACTTGCATAAGAATAAGGGCTTGGCTAGTCATACGTGCGGTGTATGACCAACACAGACAAGAAACAAGACATGCACAAGAAGGGTATGATCACATATCTACACTAAAATACTCCCCACCCCCGACTGGTATAGTAGATCCAACCATGGTACGCTATGGCACGGGATTCTCTAGGAAGGTAAAAAGTCTCCCCGAGAATCATTGTTTGTATATGTACAAGAAACAAGGAAACAAGGCTTGCATAAGATACACCATATATCAAGGAATAACGTCTTATGACGAGATCCGGATATACCAATCCGTGTAACCATCGTGTCAAAAAATTAAGGATATCTACACTAGATACAATGAACATAGAGGATATCATAAATGAGAAACTATCAGAGAATGTACTTGCCTGAAGTCTGATGAATAGTATCAGAAATGTCTGGTATGGTGCCTCAAAGACCTAGATAGGGAAAATAATATCAATACAAGGTTTCAGAATGAAAGTAAGTTAAACTAGTCAACTTTTAGGTCGTAAAGTCATTTCTAAGTCAAAACAGTCAAACTAGGTCAACTCTAAGTCAAACCAGTCAAACTTGGTCAAACTATCTATTTCAAGGTTGTATGAGTCTATCTTAATGATACTGGGTTCATACACTTATGAACTAGGCCATACAAGCTAAATCTAAGATACTAAAATACCGTATCACAAGATACGCAACAAAAAATATGAAATAGACATATATGCATATCCAAATAATATTATATAACCTAATCCTAACTATAAATGCTAAATGAATATTTTGGCTTTGAGCTAATGCGGTATCGCACTATTAAACCTCCATCTTGATACCCAAACCCAATACCTTGAGTATCCTCAATACTTTATCCTCAATACTTTGGCATTTACCTTGGTATCTCAAGGTAAATGTGATATCTAGTATATCTCTAACTACCCAATCTCTAGGTATATACTAATATGTACTAATTACCTAAACTAAACTATAAATTAACAACTATCATTACAACACTACTTGCTAACTACTATAAATATACATATATACATGTATACACACATCTACAAAACACTACTATAGATATCTATACCTACCTAACACTTAATAGTATCACTAGTATATATCTAACTACTACTAACTAGCTAAGGTATAGGTTGGTTAGTAATCTGCTGCTGCCATCTACCTGTTGTTGCTGCACCTTCATACTGCTGCTGCTGCACCTTCATACTAGGCACACACAATCTAACACCATGCCGCAAAGAACCATCCTCAACAATGGTGAAATTATCCTCCAATCCTGCTCTCACCTGAGCTCTAATGCTTCTCAGAGATACATCCTCATACTGGGCTGCCTTGATCCTGTCTCTCAAATCTGAGTGTATCTGCAATCCCCACATCTGCATATCCAAACCAGGAACTATCACCTCAATTCCCAAGCTCTCTAAGTCCTACAACAAATATCGATCATGTGTCAAGAATATAGCTACCAGATACCTGCTCAAGGTATTGACAACTACATTAGCTTTCCCAGGATGATATTGCAAAGATATGTCAAAATCCTATGTTCAACTCCTTCTACATAAAAATATACTTCAAGCTCTTGTGTTCTGTGAAGATCTCCACACACTCTTCGTACAAATTATGTTTCCACAACTTTAGGACAAAGATTACTGCTGCCAACTCCAAATCGTGGGTAGGATAGTTCTTCTCATGAGGATGCAATTGCATGGATGCATAGGCAATTACTTTTCTATTATGCTGAAGAACACAACCTAGACCTTTCTCCGATGCATCACTATAAATAGTGAAACCTTTAGACCCTGATGGCAATATCAAAATAGGAGCAGATGCTATAACCTACACCCGAAATTTGGGCAGGAGTCGTGGGTACATCCAGCCTACGTCGCAACATCGGCGGTAGAACGCTGTCTAGGTCACAATACTATCTTATAAAACCCCTTCCTAGAAAATCGTATATACCCTTTTATTTATTAATTATTAATTAAATTATAGTAATTAGGTCTAAATAGGAGAAATAGATTTTTAATAATTTTTATTTTAGGTGTTCGGGCACTTAGATGATTTATGGGACCATCAGGAATTTTTTGGATTTTATTCCATGTAGGAAACCCCTTGAGCTGTTGCTAGCCTAACGATGTGCAATACCCTAATCTATAAAAAAAAATTATGAGTATATATATATATATGTATATACAAATATATATATATGTATATATATTTTATAAAGGAAAAGAAAAGAAAGTATAAGAAATTACTAAATTAACTAATAATAATAATAATCATAATAACCAAACAACTAATAACACAATGCTATCCCTCTTCAGCTTGCTGTTGCCGCTTGCAACTTTGGCAACAACTAACTGACTAAAACTGCCACTTATAATTCCTAGGAAACTTGCAGCCAAGGGAACCCGACCCTTCCTTCAGCGGGTTTGGCCCCTTCGGCCGAACCGTCCGAAATCCACCCCTCTCTCTTAATATATATAATATATATATATATAAAATTCTCTCTCAAAATCCTAACCTAGAATTCTAGACCTCCTCTTCCCATCTAAGAGCCGTCACCGCAGCCAGAGAAGCCCCATCAAGCCATCCAACCATCCCGTCGACTCCGACCTCGCGAACTGCAGTTTCCCACTCGAGGCACCTTCGCTCCGGCACGATTTTCCGTCGACTCGCTCGACCAAACGTTGTTCCGTTTTCATAGGTATGATCACCCCTTAACCCTCTCCAATATTCGTTTTATAGCCAACCTCGGAAAACGTGTGCCCCTAGGTAAAAAATAGCGTCCAAAGTGGACGGACAGACCCAATTCTGGAATCACAGAATTCCATAATGACCACCCGTATTGCCGAGTTCGTATCTCCCACCACAGAGATCCGAATTCGTTGATTCTTTTTGATACCTGTAGAATACCTGACCTAGTTTATTTTCTGTAAAAAAACCCTATACTATTAGTCGCTGTGGACATAGTTAAATTCGTCACAAAACTGCGCGCACCCACTTTTTTTGGTTTTCCAAAAGTTGGAAAATGGAGCGCGCCCCCCAAACGGGACCGCCCCGCCGTGTACCAAGTGTACCGTATGGTGCACACAGCGTAATCGGACACGTGAAATTTTGTGGGGACTGATTCGGACGCATGTCAATACGAACACATTTCGTGTCGCCACTTTTGTGGAACTCGCACGTATTTTGTGCACGCTTGTCAGATTGTGACGAAACTTATGCCACTGGACTCGTGGTAACGCGCTGGTCCTGTGACCCAATTTTCACGCATTTCTGAGATGGTTGACCAAATCGCCAATTGGCGGGCCCCACAGTTGACTTTTTGGATAAAATTCTGTTCGGCCCATCGGAATCCACATTTGGACATACCGTTGGGTTCGTATTGACATCTAGAGTTGTTTGACCTATAGTTTGTCCCATTTAGAGACTGTTACCCTTGGCACGCTTTTCGGTGCAAAGTGGGCCACACATGGACCCCACTTTTTTTTGAAATTACCGTTTTGCCCCTGTGTCCAAATTGGACGAAAGGGATGTGCTTTTTAGCTATTTTGCTCATTCCAAAAACGTTGGTGATATTTATTTCAGTATCCGGAGACGTTTGTTCGGAGTCCTTAGTTCCAGGTTCAGTGTCCTTGATATTTGGGTGCGTACTCTTTACAGATTTCTTGCCAGGCAAGTATACCTTGCCATTGTACTGTTTTTACATTCCATATGAGGCATGCATGTTTATTTTCTGTTATTTAGTTCATTTATTTTAAACTGCTATATAAACTGCGCGTCCAAGGAAACTTGGGTGCAACGACGGTGTCGTCGTACTATGTTTTATTTATGTATATGCATTGGATCTACTTTATGAGACTACCCCATTTTCATGAGGTATTTATGTTTCATTGGCCATGACACTATTCATACATGAGTGTGAGTCACATGTAGGATACGGACTTGCGTATTCGGCTGGCCACTGGTACGTATAGGTCGTGCGACGGATAGGGATAACTGCCAATAGAAACTTTGCATGCTAGTAGACCTGACGGTTATTAGAGGTATTATCATGTCATGGACATGACATGCTTAGAGCATTGGGTGGGGAGAACAACAAGTACCGCATTTGGGCTCCTTTGCACTTTCCTTGTGTAACCCGTACGCTCCGCCGGAGATACGCGATCATGATGACCCCTATATATTATCATGGCGGGCCTCCGACGTTCGAAAGTCGTCGTGCCTTTGTAGGCCCCTGGATCTCCAAGAGAACTATGCCAATCCTATTTATGGCCAGATAGCCCACTTGTTAGAAAGTTGTTCTCAAACTGCATTCACATAGATGGTTAGGCGACCCCAATGGATGTTTATTTTCAGTACTTTATTGGCATGTGCTTTTTGTATCTTATTACGTCCCTCTGAGGACCTGGTCCCTTCCAAATATAGGTGAGCAGGAGTACCCGCAGGAGTATGGACCTGGACCTGATGCTACCTATCAGCCTGAGGAGATCTTACCTTCTGATTATATGTTATTCATTGCAGCTGTTTAGATATTCTAGTTGCTATTCTTTTCTAGACATTTATTCTTATATTAGAGTTTATTCTCTTCTCTCTTTAGTAGTTTATTATAGTCGATTGGTAGTGGATTTGTTTCCACCCGACTATCACACTTTGAGATTACTATTTGAGACTGCTTCTTTGATATTCAGTTATTGATTTCCATTCTTCTATTATTTGTGATGTGGATGAGATATAGAACTGCGTGTGACTTGTTGTGACATATATTTACCACTGTGGATTGGATATTCATGTACAGCGTACGTGTGTATATGGTTTCCATATATTGGAGTTCGTATACATACGGCTGGCGTGTTACGTATTTATAGTCCTACGTATTTTGGGACTGGGGCGTGACATATTTTTGTGGTGGCCCATGCAGGTCAAGAATATATTATCTCGGTTACGTAACTGTACCGAACAAGCTTGCGTATAGGAATAGAGTATAAGGATCTCATCCACACTTGATTGAAACTTATCCTTCCTATTTAATACTTGCATCCTGTTTGATTCCTGTACTTTTTCTAATCATTTCGTACATCAACTGCAGAGAGATGAATTTGCAGAATGGATGTACTGCCGCCGATGGCGATGCAACTTCTGGAGTCAATGGTCAGACTCATGGAGGGACCCCAACGATTCCTAGGCTTCCGGGGCCAGATGGACAGACTCACACCCCAGTTCCATCTGATCTTCCCGCTTCACCTATTGAGAACCTTCCACCTGCCCCAGTACCGCAAGATGGCCAAGCGTAGATGTTCCAATTCTTTCAGATGATGATACAGGAATAGAGGCAGTAGGCAGCCGAGCAGAGGCAGCAGGCAGTCGAGCAGAGGCAAGAATTTTTGGTAGCATTGGAGAGGATGGCTGCACATGCTACTGTACCAGCCCAAACACTAGCTCCAGTACCTCGAGCTAAGGTTGGGTCAGTAAAGGATTTTGTTCAGATGGGTGCAAGGCAGTACAAGGGCACTGAGAGCCCAAAGGAGACCACCAGCTGGATCACTCACACGCAGAAGCTACTGGAGGCATCGCAGTTACCCACGGACCTATGGATGACGGGTGTACGGACGCTTCTAGATGGTAATGCCCATCACTGGTGGGAATCCATGGAGCACCAGTTGGGTACTTACCAGACTTGGGAGCAGTTCTTGGAGTTCTTTGAGGGAAAGTACTTCCCGGACACTGTCAGGGACACCTTGTTGATCAGTTTCTTCACTTAGAGCAGGGGAACAGAACAGTGGACGAGTATGATGCCGAGTTTAGTCGACTCAGCAAATATGGCACTGCTTTAATACCAAATAACTTGGCTAAGGCTAAGAGATTTCATCGAGGTCTGACCCAGGAGCTACAACATTATACAAGCTCGCAGTCCCGAGTCTCTTACGCTGAACTACTGACAGAGGCCAGATTTCAGGAAACCATTAGTAGAGGAAAGGGAGGTCAGCTGAGGACACAACAAGGATCAGCAAGGATACAGCAAGGACCAGCCAGGACACAACAGGGAGGACCTATCAGACGTCCCTTAGCACAGCAGCATCAGCAACACAGAGCTGGACCATACCAGAATCCAGAGAAGCCCCACTGCAATTATTATGGGAAACACGGACATGTAGTGAGAGATTGTCGGACTCGCTTGGGTCAGTGTCTGAGATATGGCTCCGGGCAGCACATGGCGAGAGACTGCCCAATGCAGACATCGACACTCCCACCACCAGTTCAGAGACTAGCGCTTCCAGCACCGAAGCCAGCCCAACAGATGACCGGACCGGGAGCAGGAGGAGTTCAGAGAGGACCCCCGCTACCCACTCAGGAGGAGCAGTATATGAGGACCGGACATGGACAGCCACAGAGGAACGGGAGAGCTTTTGCATTGGAGGTAGATAACCTGGATTATGAGGTGGATGTCATAGCAGGTATTACCCTTGCTTTTACTTTTTCTACTATGACATTATTTGATACGGGAGCCACCCACTCATTCATATCATCTAGTTTTATTGCCAAACACAATATTGCTTCTACACCATTGTCTAGTTGTGTTAGAATTCTTACCGGAGGAGGAGTTGTACCAGTTAGTCGAGTTTGTAGATCGGGCCCTATAGTGATACGTGGCAGGGAGATGAATGCCCAACTCTTAGTCCTTCCTATGCCATCGTTTGATATTGTGCTTGGAATGGACTGGCTGAGCAAGAACCACGCTTTCTTCGATTGCTTTGGAGGAAGCATTCTTTTTAAGGTACCAGGCCAGCCTGAATTTGAGTTTGCCCGAGGATCCACAGAAATCCTTGATGGTATGCAGCTCGTAATGGACGATGTTGTCTATCACCCTATTATTTCAGAATTTCTAGACGTCTTTCCAGAGGATTTGCTAGGACTACCCCCAGACAGAGACGTAGAGTTTTCAATTGAACTAGTACCCGGAGCAGCACCTATAGCATCGCATGTTTACAGACTAGCGAAGAAGGAGATGGACGAGCTGACGGCACAGTTAAAAGAGCTAGAGGAGAAATGTTTCATCCGCCCGAGTGCATCACCCTGGGGAGCACCAGTGTTGTTTGTACCCAAGAAGGATGGGTCAGTGCGTATGTGCATTGACTACAGAGCCTTGAATGCAGTAACAGTGAAGAACAAATATCCACTGCCACGTATTGATGACCTGTTTGATCAACTCAGTGGAGCTAAGGTATTCTCGAAGATAGATTTGAGATTGGGATATCACCAAGTGAAGGTACGGAAGCAGGACATTCCGAAGACCGCATTCAGAATAAGATATGGGCACTACGAGTTTTTGGTCATGCCATTTGGATTGACCAATGCTCCAGCGATCTTCATGGACTTGATGAATCGAGTCTTCCACCAGTACTTGGACCAGTTCGTGGTCGTCTTCATAGATGATATACTTGTCTATTCGAAGAGCCACGAGGAGCACGAGGAGCACCTGCGGATTATTCTAGAGACTTTGAGGAGAGAGCGGTTATATGCTAAACTCAGCAAATATGAGTTCTTCTTGGACAGAGTTTCATTTCTTGGATATGTTGTTACAGGAGATGGTATTTCTGTTGATCCAGAGAAGATCTCAGCAGTTGAGACATGGCCTGTTCCTAAATCAGCAGCAGAGGTGAGGAGTTTCCTTGGACTTGCGGGATATTACCGACGGTTTGTGGGAAACTTCTCAAGGATAGCGGCACCTATGACTCGTCTGACTTGTAAGGATCAAGAATTCATATGGACTGACGAGTGTCAAGCAGCCTTTGAAGAGTTGAAGAAACGACTGACTACAGCACCAGTATTGGCGATTCTGTCAGGATCAGGAGGTTACGTGATCTACAGTGACGCATCAGGAAAAGGTTTAGGATGCGTATTGATGCAGCATGGCAAGGTGATTGCATATGCATCTAGACAGTTACGAGTGTATGAGAAGAATTATCCAACTCATGACTTGGAACTTGTAGCCGTTGTATTTGCTCTGAAGCTATGGAGACATTACTTATATGGGGAACGAGTAGAAATCTATACAGACCACAAAAGCCTCAAGTACGTTTTCATGCAGAAGGAGTTAAATATGAGGCAACGTCGATGGCTCGAGTTGATGAAAGATTTCGAGATAGAGCTACATTATCATCCAGGCAAGGCTAACGTGGTAGCAGACGCGTTAAGCAGGAAGCCAGCAGCTTACTTCTTGACAGCACAGAGGGAACTTTTGGAGGACTTGCAAGAGCTTGACATTGAAGTGATAGTGCCCGGAGCAGATGGGACACTAGCCAACTTACAAGTTCAATCATCATTGGTAGAGAGGATTAAGGCAGCTTTGCCTACAGATGCCAGATTCAGGAGACTAAAGGAAAGGACAGAGGCCGGAGAGCAGACCGGATTGCGTATTCATGAGGATGGAACATTACGATGTGGTGATCGTCTTTATGTTCCAAATGGAGAGATTCGACAGGAGCTGATGATAGAGGCTCATAGTTCGATCTATTCTATTCATCCTGGAGGCACCAAGATGTATCGTGACTTACGACAGCATTTTTGGTGGCATGGGATGAAGAGAGAGATAGCTCGCTTTGTAGCTAAATGTCTGGTATGTCAACAAGTGAAGGCGGAGCTCCAGAGGACAGCAGGATTATTGCAACCACTTCCGATTCCAGAATGGAAGTGGGAGCACATCACTATGGACTTCGTCACGGGTTTTCCCAAGAGTCCAAGTGGGAGAGATGCAGTATGGGTAATAGTGGACCGACTCACCAAGTCAGCCTATTTTATACCTTTTAGAGTGGATCAGTCTACAGAAGCTTTAGCTGACTTATATATGAGGCAGATCTTGAGATTGCACGGCATACCAGTCAGCATTGTATCGGACAGAGATTCGCGCTTCATATCGCACTTTTGGAGGAGCATGCAAGAGAGTCTTGGTACTCGTCTGAAGTTCAGTACATCTTACCACCCGCAGACAGATGGGCAGTCGGAGCGTACTATTCAGACCTTGGAGGACATGTTGAGGGCTTGCATGTTAGACTTCGGAGGATCATGGGAGGACCACCTACATCTTGTAGAGTTTTCTTACAACAATAGCTATCAAGCGAGTATTCAGATGGCTCCATTTGAAGCATTGTATGGAAGAAAATGTAGGTCTCCTGTGTGTTGGAGTGACGTGGGAGAACGTCAAATTTTGGGACCCGAGTTGGTGGTCAACACCGTAGAGACAGTCAAGAAGATTCAGGGATACTTGCGAGCAGCGCAAGACAGGCAGAAGCAGTGGGCAGACCTTCATCGTCGTCCCTTGGAGTTCAAAGAGGGCGATCACGTCTTCTTGAGGATATCATCGACCAGAGGCACCATCCGATTCGAAGGGCACGGCAAATTGAGTCCAAGGTATATTGGACCATTTGACGTGCTCGAGAGAGTTGGAGAGGTGGCATATCGACTTGCGCTACCACCTTCACTGGAGGGAGTACATGACGTATTCCATGTGTCGCAGCTCAGGCGATATGTGGCAGACAGCAGTCATGTTCTCGACCATTCAGAGATCACCATTGGGCCGAGCTTGTCATACCAAGAGCAACCCGTGGGAATCCTTGATCGTCGAGAGAAGGTATTGAGGAACCAGTCTATTCCCTTGGTTCGCGTAGCATGGAGGCATGGCGCGCCAGGAGAATCAACTTGGGAGCGCGAGGACGACATACGCAAGCGTTTGCCGAACCTATTCGCAGACCAAGGTATAAATTTACATTGTTAATTTATATCTTATACCATCCTTACATTCTATCGTGGCTTAATTTTAATTTCGAGGACGAAATTTTTACAAGTTGGGTAGAATGTAAAACCCCTTCCTAAAAAATCGTATATATCCTTTTATTTATTAATTATTAATTAAATTGTAGTAATTAGGTCTAAATAGAAGAAATAGATTTTTAATAATTTTTATTTTAGGTATTCGGGCACTTAGATAATTTATGGGACCATCAGGAATTTTTCGGATTTTATTCCATGTAGGAGACCCCTTGAGCTGTTGCTAGCCTAACGATGTGCAATACCCTAATCTATAAAATTTTTTTATGAGTATATATATATATATGTATATACAAATATATATATATGTATATATATATTTTATAAAGGAAAAGAAAAGAAAGTATAAGAAATTACTAAATTAACTAATAATAATAATAATCATAATAACCAAACAACTAATAACACAATGCTATCCCTCTTCAGCTTGCTGTTGCCGCTTGCAACTTTGGCAACAACTAACTGACTAAAACCGCCACTTATAATTCCTAGGAAACTTGCAGCCAAGGGAACCCGACCCTTCCTTCAGCGGGTTTGGCCCCTTCGGCCGAACCGTCTGAAATCCACCCCTCTCTCTTAATATATATAATATATATATATATATATATATAATTCTCTCTCAAAACCCTAACCTAGAATTTCAGACCTCCTCTTCCCATCTAAGAGCCGTCACCGCAGCCAGAGAAGCCCCGTCAAGCCATCCAACCATCCCGTCGACTCCGACCTCGCGAACTGCAGTTTCCCACTCGAGGCACCTTCGCTCCGGCACGATTTTCCGTCGACTCGCTCGACCAAACGCTGTTCCGTTTTCATAGGTATGATCACCCCTTAACCCTCTCCAATATTTGTTTTGTAGCCAACCTCGGAAAATGTGTGTCCCTAGGTGAAAAACAGCGTCCAAAGTGGACGGACAGACCCAATTCTGGAATCGCAGAATTCCATAATGACCACCCGTATTGCCGAGTTCGTATCTCCCACCACAGAGATTCGAATTTGGTGATTCTTTTTGATACCTGTAGAATACCTGACCTAGTTTATTTCTGTAAAAAAACCCTATGCTATTAATCGCTGTGGACATATTTAAATTCGTCACAAAACTGCGCGCACCAACTTTTTTCGGTTTTCCAAAAGTTAGAAAACGGAGCACGCCCCGCCAAACGGGACCGCCCCTCCGTGTACCAAGTGTACCGCATGGTGCACACAGCGTAACCGGATACATGAAATTTTGTGGGGACTGATTCGGACGCGTGTACGCGCCGGAATCAGGCCGTATCCGTGGACACATTTCGTGTCGCCACTTTTGTGGAACTCGCACGTATTTTGTGCACGCTTGTCAGATTGCGACGAAACTTGCGCCACTGGACTCGTGGTAACGCGCTGGTCCTGTGACCCAATTTTCACGCATTTCTGAGACGGTTGACCAAATCGCCAATTGGCGGGCCCCACAGTTGACTTTTTAGACAAAATTCTGTTCGGCCCATCGGAATCCACATTTGGACATACCGTTGGGTTCGTATTGACATCTAGAGTTGTTTGACCTATAGTTTGTCCCATTTAGAGACTGTTATCCTTGGCACGCTTTTCGGTGCAAAGTGGGCCACACATAGACACCACTTTTTTCCAAAATTACCGTTTTGCCCCTATATCCAAATTGGACGAAAGGAATGTGCTTTTTAGCTATTTTGCTCATTCCGGAAATATTGGTGATGTTTATTTCAGCATCCGGAGACGTTTGTTCGGAGTCCTTAGTTCCAGGTTCAGTGTCCTTGACATTTGGGCGCGTACACTTTACAGATTTCTTGCCAGGCAAGTATACCTTGCCATTGTACTGTTTTTACATTCCATATGAGGCATGCATATTTATTTTCTGTTATTTAGTTCATTTATTTTAAACTGCTATATAAACTGCACGTCCAAGGAAACTTGAGTGCAACGACGGTGTCGTCGTACTATGTTTTATTTATGTATATGCATTGGACCTACTTTATGAGACTACCCCATTTTCATGAGGCATTTATGTTTTATTGGCCATGACACTATTCATACACGAGTGTGAGTCACATGTAGGACACGGACTTGCGTATTCGGCTGGCCACTGGTACGTATAGGTCGTGCGACGGATAGGGATAACTGCCAATAGAAACTTTGCATGCTAGTAGACCTGGCGGTTATTAGAGGTATTATCGTGTCATGGACATGACATGCTTAGAGCATTGGGTGGGGAGAACAACAAGTACCGCATTTGGGCTCCTTTGCACTTTCCTTGTGTAACCCGTACGCTCCGCCGGAGATACGCGGTCATGATGACCCCTATATATTATCATGGCGGGCCTCCGACGTTCGAAAGTCATCGTGCCTTTGTAGGCCCCTGGATCTCCAAGAAAACTATGCCAATCCTATTTATGGCCAGATAGCCCACTTGTTAGAAAGTTGTTCTCAAACTGCATTCACATAGATGGTTAGGCGACCCCAATGGATGTTTATTTTTAGTACTTTATTGGCATATGCTTTTTGTATCTTGTTACGTCCCTCTGAGGACCTGGTCCCTTCCAGATATAGGTGAGCAGGAGTACCCGCAGGAGTATGGACCTGGACCTGATGCTACCTATCAGCCTGAGGAGATCTTACCTTCTGATTATATGTGATTCATTGCAGCTGTTTAGAGATTCTAGTTGCTATTCTTTTCTGGACATTTATTCTTATATTAGAGTTTATTCTCTTCTCTCTTTAGTAGTTTATTATAGTCAATTGGTAGTGGATTTGTTTCCACCCGACTATCACACTTTGATATTACTATTTGAGACTGCTTCTTTGATATTCAGTTATTGATTTCCATTCTTCTATTATTTGTGCTGTGGATGAGATATAGAACTGCGTGTGACTTGTTGTGACATATATTTACCACTGTGGATTGGATATTCATGTACAGTGTACGTGTGTATATGGTTTCCATATATTGGAGTTCGTATACATACGGCTGGCGTGTTACGTATTCCTAGTCCTACGTATTTTGGGACTGGGGCGTGACATCTACTCAATCGCACACGAATATCCAACTCCATAAGGAGACACATATATTATAATATAATATGAAAATACTCAACCACATAACTAAAGCAGGATAAGATATCGAAGAAAATAAATGAAATACAATACAAGTCTAAACAAAATAATCTAACTGCAAACAATAATATCCAGGTCTCAAAGTATGCCGGAAATAAATTCGGTATCAATAATCTGCTAAAAGAAACTAACTGAAATACTAGTGATCCCGGCTTGACCTCCCGGAAATCATACCTAAGTTATAAGGTCCAAGGCTGTAGCTACTCTCTGTGTGGTCCATAATATGTCGGACACCAGTCCTCTAAGTCGCAGTTTGGAAAAATATATCCAGTCAGGATTGGAGCAAAGTATAACCCGATAACAGTTCCAATTAATTAACAAGGACTATAAAACAATAAATAGATGATACTATATACTGAGAGAGAACAATAAATAGATGCAATGGCAATAGTAATGAGAACAGTCAATATAGACAATATGGTATAGTCAGTGCATATATGAAATGAAGAGAAAGAACTACAATATCATATACAGGGTAATATAGCATATGAAACTGAAATGAAGGACTGTAACTATTCTAAGTGTTTGAAATAGTAGCTTTGATATGTGATCGGCTTGGGAACATATACAATAGCTATATGGCCTGGCTAATCATACGTGAGGCGTATGATTAACATTAACAATATTTTACACTTGTACGATAGGATTATGATCCCATCTCTCACTAGCAATTTCCCCGCCCCCAACTAATACAGTAGATCCAACCATGACACGTTATGATACACAATCAATGTCCAATATATCATAAACAATGTCTAATATCAATATCGTGTATAATATCAATACGATAACCAATGTAACATCTCATGACTGCAGATCCAATCTATATACTAGTCCGTGTAGCACTGTGTCAAGAATCAGATGTAATATTTCTAAATACTTAAATTATAGAAATTATAAATAACAAAAATTATCAGAGAATGTACTCGTCTGTGGTCCTTAGCTGGTATGAATCAGAGTCCAAGTCACAGTCCAAATAGTCTATGTACTACAATTTTACCATGTCAAAAGATAATTTATTTTAATTTATTTAATTTTGGAATAATTACTGTAAAATCAATTTTAATCTTATTATTCTGATTTTTAGGTTAATTCCTAAATTTTGTCAAGAAACTGAATTTTACCAATTCGAGACTCATGACACGTAAATCGAGGTGATCTGTTGACCAAAAAAGTCAACCGATGCAAACTCGACTTTTATGCTTGGTTTTCTGTAGATTTTAGTGTCAAAAACATGCTATAATTTATGGCTCATCCGAATTCAAATTCGTTTGGAAATTATTGCACATACCTAAACTCGTATTGTGCAACGGTGGTTGATTATTAACCTAGAAGTTCTACAGAATTAACAACATAGAAATATTTTGTATTAAATCCTAGGAAAAACATATGTCAATTATCTTAACATTATCTTTCCAAAACATTAAACGGTTATTGATTCTGATTCCTGGTTCTCCCAAAATCGCAAAAATACTAAGACGCGTCTATTTTCGGACATGCTGTGCTCTACGAATTTTCCAGAATTTAATATTCAGAATTTCGTAAAATAATTTATATATTCAGAAAATTAATCTCAATATGGATCTAATGCAAGAAACTGGGCCACGTTTAGAGTCCGGAGCTATGAGTAATGGCTTCTGGAAGATGAAGGAAACCCTAGATGACATTCCCTCAAATCTCTCTCTCTCTAAAATAATGGGATAATTAAGGTTATTATATTATATATATATACATAGATGTGGGCTGACATGCGGCTGAATGAAAAGTCAAAGGCTGACACGTGTCAAAATCTGATTGGATGTTTTTGTTTATATTATTTGTTTTTGATTTGCCTTTATCAAAATATTATTTAAGTCGTTTTAAACCTAAATAACTCAAAATAAATATTAAAATAATCATAAAAATCTGAAAAAATTATAAAAAATATATTTTGAACCTAAAAACCGTAAAAATATACTTGGGATAATTTTATGTTCATAAGTTTCCTACTATAATTAGGAGAAGCTCTAAAAATTAGTTTTACCTATTTAAATAAAAATAAATATTAAAAATATTCCAAAAATTCTGAAATAATTTCAAAAAATATATAATAATATTATAAACACTAAAAATTTATGTGGGTCCATTCTATATTCCTGGACTTGCACAATAAATTCTAGAAGTCCTAAAAAATTAGTTATTAGTCTAAATAACTCCCAATAAATATTAAAATACTCAGAAAATTCTCAAAAAATTCTCAGAAAATTCTAGAAAATATATTTGATTATTTAGAACCCAAAGTAAAAGTTTAAAACTTTTTTAATTATGTTTTACACTAAAATAAATTCTTGAAAGCCCTAAAAAATTACTGTTACTAGTTTTTAATTAACCAAAAATTGTCAAAAAAATCCCAGTAGCCCCAAATTAACCTAATAACAACATTTAAACAAGAATTTCAGGATACGGAGGTTACATCAGACGTCAACCTCTTTTTCAATTCTTTAAAAGCAACCTGGTAATCCTTCGTCCAAACAAACTCTACATCCTTCCTGGTGAGTTTGGTCATCGGCTCGGCAATCCTCGAAAAATCTTGTACAAACTTCCTTTAGTAGCCTGCCAATCCCAAGAAACTCCTGATCTCTGCTACTGAACTTGGGGTCTTCCAAGACTCTATTGCTGCAATCTTTTTCGGATCCACTGAAATACCATCACATGCCCCAAGAACTTCACCTTGTCCAGAAAGAACTCACGCTTGGACAGCTTCCCATACAGCTTCTCCTTCCTCAGCACATCCAACATAATCCGTAAATGCTCCTCGTGCTCCTCCGGTGTCTTCGAGTATATGAGTATGTCATCGATGAACACCACCACGAACTTGTCAATGTACTGGTGGAACACCTTGTTCATCAAATTTATAAATACCGCTGGGGCATTAGTCAACCCAAACGGCATCACCATAAACTCATATTGACTATACCGAGTCCGAAAAGCAGTCTTCGATATGTCCTCCAGCTTTACTTTCACCTGGTGGTAGCATGATCTCAACTGATCAAACAAGTTATCAATCAGTAGCAAAGGTTATTTATTCTTGATAGTGAGATTATTCAATGCCCTGTAATCAATGCATATACGCACTGATCCATCCTTCTTTGGTACAAACTATATCGGAGCTCCCCACGGTGAAGAACTTAATCTGATAAACCCCTTATCATATAATTTGTCCACCTATTTCTTCAGCTCGACTAGCTCATTGTTGTTTACTCTATAGACATGCTGTAAAATTGGTTCTGCACCTGGCACCAAGTCTATAGAGAATTCAACATCTCGATCTGGCGGCAATCTTGGAAATTCCTCAAGAAATATATCCAAGAACTTTGTTATCAACGGATGCGGCAACTCCTTGTCTTCCACCATAGCTCCACAGATAATGCCTTCTCCCTGCTCTGTAGCTCCTCTAGCAAACTCAAACTCTGTCTCTCCTGGCAGACCAAACAAAACTCTACCTCATCTACAATCTATACTAGTATAATGCCTACTTAACCAATCCATCCCGAGTATAATATCGTAACTCGGAAGTAGCATTACAAGTAGACACACACTCAACTCATGGCCTCCCAAATTAACTCTTCGATCCTTGCAAATATCATTAACCAGGATAATGTCTCCCCTGGTCATGATCTTGCAAGTCCTAAGCAAAGACTCAGTTACCAAACCATGCTTCAAAGCAAAAGAAACAGATACAAAACTATGGGACACTATCAAACAAAGCTAAAGCTAGAATGGAATCAAGAAGAACATAACCTACGATGACATCTCCGATGGGCTCGTCCTCTTCGACTATCATAGCAAACGCTCGTCCCTGACGTGCACCTCCCTGATATTGATGTTGGACATAACGCTGCTGCTGGGTCGGAAGCAACGATCCCCTAGCTGTACTGCAGGTGGTCTTGCCTGTGTCCTCGGAGCTGGAGCTGCTCCCTGAACTGCACGACAAGGACACTCTCTCATCTGATGTCCCTCGGTACCATAATACAAACAAACTCCCAACCTCTTCCTGCAAACTTTCCAGATGTAGCCGGGCTTCTTGCAGAAGTGACAGAAAGCTTGCTATAACTGTCTCTGCTGCTGTGGTGCCTGGTGAAACGGCACGCTAGCTGGAGTCTGGTGCTATTGTGACTGCTGAAAAGGCCTGGACTGGAAATAAGGATGCTTGGCAGATACTACACTGTTGTTTTCTTCCAGAAAAGAATCACGATCTCTCTTGGGCTTCAAACCCAACTCGTGCTCAACCTTGCGTGCCTCCGCAAGTATTTCTGAGTACGTTCCATAAAAAGACGGAATGAGGATCTTCACTTCCCAGTTTAGACCCTCACGAAAATGAATAGCCTGAACCTCCGGTTCTTTCACCAAATACTCTGCAAATCGGCTCAGCCTGCCGAACTCTGCATCATATTCCTCCACAGACATGCTCTCCTGAATGAGGCTCTCAAATTGCCTCCCCAAGTCTAACATGTCTTCCCAAGCAAAAAATTTCTTCTTGAAGAGGTCCTTGAATACCTCCCAAGACTGTCCCGTGCCAACAAGAATTGGCTTATTCCTGAATCAAGTGCGGGCGACATCGAACAACTGAAGTCCTACCGCCTCAACCTTCAGATTCTCAGAAAGATGGGACACCCTCATAAGACGCTCAATGTCCTCGAGCCAATCATCATCATAGACGATGCCCTCCATCCCCTTGAAGACCCTAGGCTCCAGCTTCTTGAAGTCCTGAATGTTGCATGTCGAAGCTGAGCAAACTGTGGAGCAAACTGCTGCTGGACTGGAACTCCTCTCTCTACTATGGCATGAGCAAGTTGATGAGCACTCTCGATGCCCTTCCATAAGACATCGGTCTATCTCTGGTGTGCCTCAGACTGAGCCCTCTACGCCTCCAATATCTCGCGAAATAGTGAGAACATCTGTGTCACATCTGCTGGCACGGAATGTCACTACCCCATTTCTAGAGCAGGGTATTTTTTTTATTTTTAATTTGGTTAATTATGTATTATTTATAATTAATTGTATTTATATTTAATTAATGATTGTATTATATTTTTATTGATTGTTTTAGGATTTTGGCTAGCCTGGACCCATGTCAGACCCTAGTGGACCCATGTCTGAACCAGCCCACACTCCTATAAGACTTATTTTTGGGTTTAGAATATTTATTATATTTTTAGTGGATTAGTTGGAGAAATTTGGAGCTAGTTTGAGTATTTTTGGAACCCGGAACCCGAAACCAAGTCAAATAGGGGCATTTTGGGAATTTAGAAACTTGTGTAACCCTTTTTATGTGCTTTGGCCGACCCATTCAGCCCTCCCCCACCCGTGGACAGCAGCCCTCTCCCCCCTCTTTTTATTCCACTCTTCTTCTTCACTTCTTCTTCTTCTCCACTTCTTCTTTCTTCTTCCTTCTTCTTCAAGGTAAGTTTTTCTCCATTTTTCTTCCTTCTCTTTTTCATTTCTTCTACTTACTTGAACCCTAACCTTGCATTTTCCTCCAACCTAGGTGGGTAGAGCTTAGATTTGGTATTGGAGCTAGATTTGGGAGCTTGGAAGCTTGGTTTAGAGGATTTGGAGCATTTTGGAGACTTTGGCTTGGGATTCCAACTCCCAAGAGGTAAACCCTAATTTTCCCTCTTGTAATTATTTTTATATAGTGTAATTAATAGTTTAGAACCTTCCTATACCCTTAGGCTACCCGTGGGAGGAAGTTGGAACTAGTTTCGTAGCGTTTGGAGACTTTAACACTAGGTTTTGTGTCAATTTCGGGTGGAATCCGAATTTGGCCCAATTTTGGGTGATGCCCTAGGTTAGACGGACCTAGGTAGACATTGTCGGGTGTCTTGAGGGTGAGTGCGTGTCTCCTTTCGGACACGGGAAGCCGCGTCACGGAGAAACGGGCATTTCGGGCGAATTTGGGGCTTTTCGTCGTCGCCGATTCTAAGTGCGTGCACATTTCTGCCACGGACCTAGAATCGACGCGGGAGCACTTTTTCTAGAATCTAGGCATCGTTTAGAGCGCGTGGGTAAATTTTGGGCCAATTTCGAGTTCGTTTGGTGTGTGTTTCAGGAGATTTTCTGAGCCGCGCACCACGTGTTCGTCGAAATGACCGAACGGCCATTTCGACTTGGTTTCCTTGTTTCGGGCTTGTACGCGCGTTGGGTTAGTATCGGGGAGTGTGTGCTAGATTTTTCAAGTTATATTTTATATATTTTAGGGTGTTGGTGAGTGTCGGGGTCGTTGGGCGTGAGTGGGACGTGTTGTTGTGTGTTGTGGTTGAGTGGTGTTGTGTCTCTCTATATATTTATAAATGTCTATATGTATATATATTTATATATATATGTATGTGTGTTTATGTATATATATTTATATATATAGATGTGTGTATTTATATCTATGTGCTTGTGTATGTATATGCCTATGTGTGTGTATATATATATATATATATATATATACATATATATATATATATGTAGATGTGTGAGAGTGTGTGTGAGTGTGTTAATATGTATATATATATATATGTGTGTGTGTATGTGTTTATAGATATATATATATGATTATGAGTTTGTGTATATATATATATTTATATATATATGTATGAGTGTTTGTGTGTGTGTGGTTGTGTGTTTGTGAGAGTGTGTGCTAGTGTGTATGAGAGAGTGTGTGTGAGGGTGTGTGAGAGTGAGTGTGTGTGAGTGAGGATATATAGATATATATATTTGTGTTTGAGTGTGTGAGTGTGTATAGGTATAGATATATATAGATATATTAGTGTGTATATATATAGATATATGTGTGTAAATATATAGATATGTGTTTGTGTATAATTATATGAGTGTGTGTGTATTTATATGTGTTAATATGTGTGTATAAGTATATATGTTAGTTAGTGTGTATATATATATATAGAGTTATATATATATGTATATATGTGTGTGTGTCCTTGTGTTTGTGTGTGCGTTTGTGTGTGTGGGGCCGCGGCAGCGAAGCGCACAGCCGCTGCAGCAGCCAGCAGAGCGAGGCAGCGCCGCGGCAGCAGCTCGCTCGAGCGAGGCAGCGCCGCGGCAGCAGCAGCAGCAGCACAGCAGGCTGCAGCAGAGCGCGTGGGCGCAGCAGCGCCGCGGCAGCAGCGGCAGCGCGCCGCGACAACAGCTCGCTGCAGCACGGCCTGCAGCAGCAAAAGCAGCAGGCAGCAGGCGCCGCGGCAGCGCCGCGGCAGCAGTTCGCTCGAGCGCAGCGAGCAGCAGCAGCTCCAGCAGTTCCAGCGGTCAGCGCAGCGGCGTTTGTGCAGCGCGAGCGCGTTTCAGCCGTGCGCGCGCGCGAGCTTGTTTATCCCTCCCCTTTTTTTTTCATATGTGTATGAGTGTATATATATAGAGAGATGTATATATGTATAAATAGATAGGTAGATATTAGATAGCTAAGTAGTTAGATAGATGCATAGATAGATATATAGTTATATAGCTAGCTAGATAGATAGATATCTATAGATAGGTAAATAGGTAGATTAATAGATAGATAATTAGATAGATAGTTAGATAGGTAAATACTAGATATAGATAACTAGTTAGATAGTTAGATATATAACTAGATAGGTAGATGGATAGGTAGAGGGATAGCTAGATATATAGATCTATATGTATAGGTATATACATATAGCTAGGTAGATAGTTTAGATATCTAGATATAGAGATACATATATATTTATGAGAAGGGTAAGGTAAGGTAAGGTAAGGTAAGGTAAGGTATGTAGATACCTAGGTATATGCCTATATGTATTAGATATATATATTTTAGCCTAGATTATAGCTAGATATATATGTTTATGTATAGTTAGTTAGCTAGAGGGGTAGTCGGGTTGAGTTTAGAGAGGTATCTCAATACCTTGAGATACCAAGGTATCTCAATACCTTGAAATAACCAATGTATTGAGTTTCGAGCGGGGTATTTGAGCAATAGCCTAGGAATAGTATTGGAGTAATTTTTATATGCTTATGTGTATATATTTACGCATGCTAGCATAGGTTTTAGAGGGTATAGGCGGGGTATATAGCGTAGGTTGAGGTATCGGATACCGAGGGTATCCCGGTATCTCAAGGAGGCGAGTTTGTGAGTTTTCTAGCTTAATGACCTCGGTTTGACCTAGAATTTCAAGAGCACCCTAGTTTGACCCAGACTTGACCGTAGTTGACTCGGTTGACCGCCAAAGTCAACTTTTGACCTAGTTTTAACCCAGAGTTGACTTTTTGGACCTAGAGTTGACTTTTTGACCCAGATTTCACCGGTTTGACCCGTTTGACCTAAAATGACCCTAGAAGCCTATTTTTAGTTATTTTATATTTGTTTAACTCATTAGAACCCTGTTTAATCTTGCTTTTCGTATTAGGTCCTTGCGACACCGGTTCGGATCGCTAGTTGCTCAGGACGTCAGGCGAGTACATTCTCTGATAGTTTTCATTATCTGATGATTATTATGATTCAGCTTCTAGTATAGTATCATCTGATTATTCTGGCACAACACGGGACACTGATTGATATTTCTGGATTCATTTACTTGCGACACGTACATTTCATGTTTTTGGCCTCTATTCTAGAATCACTACTGGCATCACCTACAGGCATCATTCATGTTCAGGCTGGACTCATCTTGATTTACGTGTCGGGTCTTGGATTTACTTGTATTAGTCGGGGCGGGAAAATACTCGAGTAGACATGTAAATATTCCTATCTGGCATCATCAAGAATCACTCCCTCTGGTCTAATCTGGAATGATAGCAGCCGCGCACCCAGTGCGCGGTGAGCCGTACTTACCCCTAACCGTTTACATGTCGAAACAAGTATTTCAAAGACATCGAGTTCATTCTTTATAGTCTGGACTCACTTGCATTCTTGTTGGTCTCACTTACATGTTTTTAGACTTGACTCACTACATGTTTTTCATGCTGGACTCACTACACGTTCTTGTGCACGGACTTGATCTTAGCTTAGATTTTTTTGTATCTTGCAGTTATTACTATCTTGCTCTGATATCCATGCATCTTTACCTTTATGCACCAGTGATTTATATATATTTCTTATTTCATACTTGCTTCATTCTTCTTGCTACTTGCTATAACTGTTTTATAGTTTTTATCATTTAAATGGAACTGCTGTTAGAGATGTACTTGCTGCAGTCCTGACTGGACATATTTTTCAGAGTATCCGGAGGAGTGGTGTTCGACGTTTTATGGACCTGAGCCTGTCGATGGTGCAGACAGGGACCCTCTAGTTTAGGGATGAGTTTCGGGTTGGTAGCCGGGATCACTAGGACCTTGTTGTTATTTTTATTAGCTTTTAGTACCGGATTTGTCTCCGGTTTTGGATTGAGACCTTGTTTGTATATTATTTTGGATGATGCTGTATTGTTGTATATTTATTGATGTTGTGGTTGTTGTAGTAGTTGTTGTTGGTTAGACTTTGGAGTTGTTAGCCTTCTGCGTTATCTTATCGTGCTTAGATTCATGATTGAGTATATCGTGATTATCATTATGATATTGCTCCTCCGTTTGGAGTTGAGATCATGACAGGTTTATATATTGATTACGTGGTTGCCTTCCTTTTGGAGAGGTTATGGCAAATTTTTGTGAGTTATCTAGATAGTTGACCTAGACAGCGTTCTACCGCCGATGCTGCGGCGTAGGCTGGACGTACCCACGACTCATGCCCGATTTTTCGGGTGCGGGTCGTGACACGTTTTTGGTGGCGGCCTATGCAGGTCTCGATTCGCAATTAGTGTGATGTCATGGTGGTACAACAACTTAGTTGTACTGCTGCGAGCCTGTTATAGGATCTAGGATCTAGGATGAGAGTGTACTCAATCACGACTAGGAACAATTTCCATCTAATTATTCTAAATTTGCTTCTTTTGAAATATTACTGTCCTTCTTTGATGATATCGTATCTTGTGCCATATTGACTTCTTTTGATCTGTGTTCAAGATGCCTCCGAAGACACGATCCCATCGTACCATTCCAGCAATTGCCACTGAGAGGTCTGCTACCTCTCGTCCAGCTCGTATTCAGGCAGCTGCTACCGCTCCACTCACCACTCCTGCAGTTGAGGGAGCATCTGCTTCTCTCGGGGATCCTCCTTCACCTATCGATCCGAGGACTACCCCAGTCGTTCTGGTGGTTCCTCCACCACTTCCTGCTCCAGTAGATGCTGTGCAGTTGTTTGCGTTCTTCAGGGAGATGATGGACGCGCAGCACCGTCAGGTGGATGTGATGAGGCTGGGCATTGAGAACGCCCACCAGGTGGCCATGATGGCAGTGGATAGGGTAGCACAGACTCAGCCACAGGCAGATCAGATTCAGCATCCGAGGCCGGGCAGTATTATTGACTTCCAGAGGATGCGGCCCAAGGAGTTTCGTGGTACAGAAGGGATCCTGTACGCGGATGACTGGATAGAGCAGATCGAGGGGATCTTCAGGTTGGCGCAGATTCCAAACAGTATGCAGATAGAGGCAGCGGGCAGTGAGATGTTCGACCTTGCTTTGACGTGGTATCGCACAGATACGAGGATTACAGCGCCAGGGCTTACTTGGGAGGCTTTCAAGAGGCTTTTTAAGGAGAAGTTTTTCCCAGATGTGGCGCTCAGTGCTTTGGAGAGCCAATTCGAGACACTCGTCCAAGGGAGCATGACGGTGGACGAGTACGCAGCAGAGTTCTGTCGTCTGGGCAGATTTGTAGATGGCTTGAGTGAGGCAGCTAAGGCGAGGAAGTTTCGCAAGGGCTTGGTCATGGCGGTCAAGTCTTTGACCAGGAGCGACCGCGAGGAGACTTTCGAGAAGATAGTAGGAGACGCTCAGAGAGCAGAGGATGACTTGGAGCTCAAGTCCAAGAGAGGCCGGGATGATTCAGGCAGTGCGAGTGGCAGTGCGGGACCGGCTAAGCGTCCCTATGTGCAGAAGGCAGTACAGCAGGGTCAGGATCAGAGGGTGCCCACTTGTGCCTACTGCAGGAAGGCAGGACACACTTGGGATGTTTGTAGGAGGAGGCTGAAGGTGTGTTTGTTCTGTGGATCCGCTGCTCACCAGATGTGAGATTGTCCCACTGCACCTCCATTGGGTGGAGCACAGGATCAGAGAGTTGGAGCTAGGCCACTTGTTGTCACTACCACATTTTAGAAAAAAGGGTATTTTAGTAATTTCCTATTTAAATAAATATTGTGCATGGTAAATAATTTTTGTTGTATTATTTAATTATTGTTGGATGTTATTTAATTATTTTGGACTTATTTTAGTGGACCCAACTAGTGTAGTTTGGACCCATGGACCAACATGAATTAAATAGTTAGACTTGGCCCATTTAGAAAGTCCATGGTTAAGGAGATGGATTAAATTAATTAAGTGATTAGACTAGAAGCTTCCTTTCTTAATTATTTCTTCATGAGAGGCCCCAAGGGGTACATTGGACATTTTATAATTGCTTGGGAGAGGGGCAAGGCCGGCCTATTAAAAGAGGGGGGAAATTTCTCTCTCCTCTCATTCTCATTCCAAATCTAGATCTAGAATTTCCCACTCCCAAATTCCCTCCATTCCCATTTCCATTCCAATTCTCTATCAAATTCATTCCAAATTTTTCCCAATTCACTATTAGAGAAAGAGGAAGCAAGGATCTAGAAGAAGAAAGCAAGGATCTACAAAGAGGAGCAAGGATCTATAATTTGGAAGCAAGTTCTTCTCAATTGGAGGTTTCATTGGAAATCCATCTCCCAATAGGTATAATTTAGATTTTCCCATTTAAATAGCTTCTAAATCTGAGATTTAATCATGTAAAATTAATCTATATGTATGTACTACCCATAGGACTTTGTTTTGTGTTCATAGGAGACCCATGGAGAAAGTTATGGTGCTTTTTGTGTTAATTTTATTGGAATTCCGAATTTATATTTTGTTGTGTGTATCAATTGATCCTATAGATCAATTGGACATGAGCTTATGTGTTTGGGGCTAGTGTCGTGTCTATAATTTGGTACATGTGGTTCGTATCCCAACTATTTGATGATACGTATCATTTTGGGGGTTTTCCCTCCGACACGAGGCTTTGAACATGTCGTATTTTGACACGGACACATAGATCTACTTTTGACACTTTGATTTATTCATAAATATTATTTGTAATTTGTTTGTATCCTTCGGGGTGCAATTGGTTGTGTATTGGACTCGTGTCACATGCGTATCCTAGATCTAGTGGGATACGGTGTGATACTCTCCAATTGTGTGGATTTTTGAATAGATCTAATTATGTATGGTTTAAATTCTTCAATTATAATTAGTAAATATATATAGATATTATATATTTATTTTGTGTATTTATTATAGTAATTATTGTAGCATAGATCTATATATTTTTGTGTGTGCTAATATGATGTACAAATATAATATGTAGCTTTCTTGCATGTAATTATATATATACTTATGTTAATAGTATAAATTATACATAAATGTTTTATAAAATATATTTATGTGTTTAATTGTGTAATTATATTATTTATAATTATTATATAATTATTTGTATATTAATGTATATATTTTAGGTGTGCTTCTAGCCATGTAAAATATGAACATTAATATGTGCATGTGTTGTAACTATTAGTATTTAATTATAAGTTTATATGTGCATATATATATAAGTATATAATTATTTATTTATATATTTTAGGTGTGCTTCTAGCCATGTAAAATATGAATATTAATATGTGCATGTGTTGTAACTATTAGTATTTAATTATAAGTTTATATGTGCATATATATATAAGTATATAATTATTTATTTATATATATGTATTGTGATTATTATTGCATATATATATTTATATATATATATATATATTTTTATATTTTTGTTTGTTTTGGTGACAGTGGTTTCTATGACAGTGAAACTGTCATTATTTGGTCTGAACAGCAGCCGCTGTACAATGGTCAGCATTAATGACAGATCTGTCATTAATGCTGCGGCAGTTTTGAGCGGCAACCTTTCAGCGACTTTTTTTGTGACAGTTTGAAACTGTCAGCAAACTGTGACAGCAACGGTTTTGTATATAGAGTTTCTGCGACGAATTTTCAGTGACAGTCAAGACTGTCACTATTAAACCTGTTTTTATTTTATCTTGTTTTGTTCACTGTTTTCAGTGACGCTTTGACAGTTTTAAATTATATTTTATATATTATTATTATATATATATGTGTATATATATGTATTTTGTATAATATTTGTAATAATATATTATGTTATTTGTATACATATTGGTTTGTATATATATTATTTTAGGGTATATATTATTTGTATTAGTAGTATACTTTGTGTGAGTATGATTTGGGATCTAATTTTTATTCCTAAATTATTGTATTTTATTTCTATATTATTTATATAGATTTCTTGTGAGGTTGACCTTGGTTTGACTTTAGTTGACTTTAGAGTTGACCATAGTTGACTTTTAACTTAGAATTGATTTATTGACCTAGAAGTTGACTAGTTTGACTTGTTCTTTTCCGGGACCTTGTATTAATGTGGTATTCCATATCTAGGTCTTCGAGGCACCGAGTCAGACATCTGTGAGACTGTTCTTTGGATTTCAGGCGAGTACATTCTCTGATAGTTTCTCATTTATGATATCCTCTATGTTCGTTGTATCTAGTGTAGATTTACATATTTCTCTCGACACTATGGTCACACGGATTGGTATATCCGGATCTCGTCATAAGATGTTATTCCTTGGTATATGATGTATATGGTGCAAGTATTATTTTATTGGTTATCTTGTACATGTACAGACACCGATTCTCGGAGAGACTAGCTATCTTCTTGGGGAATCTAGTGCCATAGCATACCGTGGTTGGATCTATTATACCAGTTGGGGGTGGGGAGTATTAGTATAGATATGTGATCAAATCCCTATTGAATAAAGTATTGGTAAGCGAATAGTGTTGATCATGCACCGCACGTATGATTAGCCAGGCCGCATTGATCTTGCCCAAGCCGATCACATGTTAAGCTAGTACTCACACACTTAGTCATTAGTATTATTGTTTCATTGGCATATTGTTCATTATTGTATTTCTTTCCAGTATTTCCTTATTGTCTATATATCTCTTGTATCTATTTTGTGCATCTTGTTTATCCACAGCTATTTACTGTTACATAGTTTTTATCATGGATTAGAACTGCTGTTAGAGATATACTCTGCTCCTTTCCTGACTGGATATATTTTTCCAGATGACACTGAGGAGTACCTTACCTATTATGGACCCCAGGATGTTGTGGGTTTAGATTCAGAGACCCTGGCTCAAGAGGGACTTATCCCAACTGAGACAGTTGACCCTGGAGTGTAGCTTGTAGTATGATAGTATTCTTTTGTACTGGATTTGTCTCCAGCTTATTTTTTTACTCTTCAGACTCATTGATGTATTATTTTAAACTCATGAGTTGATGACTATTCTATTCTTATCTGATCCGTGTTCATTCTATCTTAGTTCTGTGATTGAGTACACTATCTTTTGGTGGTTCATTATATTAGATAGACTTTCTAGACAGCGTTCTACCGCCGATTCTGCGGCGTAAGCTGGGCGTTGTTTCCGATTAGTACCCTTACCCCGGGTGCGGGTCGTGACACATTTTTGGTGGTGGCCCATGCAGGTCTAGCTTCACAAGTATGTGATGTCATGGTAGTGCGACAACTTAGTTGTACTACTGCGAGCCTGCGATAGGATATAGGATATAGGCTGAGATACTCAATCACATCTAGGAAAATTCTTTTGATTCAACTATTCTCCTTTGACATTGATACTTGAACCCTTAAACTGTCCTTTCCTTTATGTCTTACATCTTGTGCCATATTGATTCTTTCTTTCGCTTTGTCTCAGGATGCCGCCTAAGACTAGATCACAGCAGGGGAGAGCAGCTTCTGAGAGGTCTGCGACATCCCGAGGGCCTGCACCAGTCACTTCTCCGATGATTGGAGTGTCAGCTGCTTTCGGAGGTCCACTACCTACTCAGAGGACTGTGCCAGCTGTATCTGAGGGGCTTCCACCTCCACCTTCTGTGCCAGTAGAGGCGTCACAGATGTTTACACTGTTTCGTGAGATGCTCGAGGCACAGAGGGCTCAGTCAGAGGCACATCAAAGGCAGACCGACGTTCTACGGCAGGGCATCGAGAGTGCTCATCAGCTTGCTCGTGCTGTAGTTGAGAGAGGAGTTCCGATCCAGCAGCAGGTTGTTTCTCAAGTTGCTCAGCTTCCGCCAGGCAACATTCAGGACTTCAAGAAACTGGAGCCTAGGGTTTTCAAAGGGATGGAGGGCATCGTCTATGCTGATGATTGGCTCGAGGACATTGAGCGTCTTATGAGGGTGTCCCATCTTTCTGAAGATCTGAAGGTTGAGGCGGTAGGAATTCAACTGTTCGACGTCGCTCACACTTGGTTCAGGAATGAGCCGGTTCTAGTTGACGCAGGACAATCTTGGGAGGTATTCAAGGACCTTTTCAAGAAGAAGTTTTTCGCTCGGATAGACAGGCTTGACTTGGGGAGACAATTTGAGAGTCTCATTCAGGGAAGCATGTCTATGGAGGAATACGCTGCGGAGTTCGGTAGGTTGAGCCGATTTGCAGAGTACTTGGTGTGGGAGCCGGAGGTTCGAGCTATTCGTTTCCGAGAGGGTCTAAACTGGGAGGTGAAGATTCTCATTTCGTCTTTTTATGAGACATACTCGGAGATACTTGCGGAGGCACGCAAGGTTGAGTGGGATCTGGGTTTGAAGACCAAGAGAGACCGTGATTCTTTTCTGGGGGCCAACGGTAGTGCAGTATCTGCCAAACGTCCTCATTTCCAGTCCAGACCTTTCCTGTAGCCACAGCAGAACCAGACTCCAGCTAGAGCGCCTTTTTACCAGGCACCTCAGCAGCAGAGGCAGTTACAGCAGGCCCCATGCAACTTCTGCAAGAAACTCGGCCACATCTGGGAAGTTTGCAGGAGGAGGCTAGGAGTTTGTTTGTATTGTGGTACGGAAGGGCATCAATCGAGGGAGTGTCCTCGTCGTGCAGTTCAAGGAGCAGCTCCAGCTCCGAGGACACAAACGAGACCACCTGCAGCACAGCCGAGGGGACCGCTTTCGACACAGCAGCAGCGTTTTATCCAGCATCAACAGCAGGGAGGTGCTCGGCAGGAACGAGCGTTTGCTATGAACGTCGAAGAGGAGGAACCCACAGGAGATGTCATCACAGGTTCTATTCTTCTTGATTCTATTCCAGCCTTAGCTTTGTTTAATAGTGGTGCTTCCCATAGTTTTGTATCTGTTTTTTTTGCTCTGAAGCATGGTTTGGTAGCTGAGTCTTTGCTTAGGACTTGCAAGATCATGACCGGGGGAGACATTATCCTGGTTAATGATATTTGCAAGGATCAGAGAGTTACTCTGGGAGGCCGGGAGTTGAGTACGTGTCTACTTGTAATGCCACTTCCAAGCTATGACATTGTACTTGGGATGGATTGGTTAAGTAGGCACCGTGCTAACATAGACTGTAGAGGAGGTAGAGTTTTGTTTGGTCCGCCAGGAGAGCCAGAGTTCGAGTTTACTAGAGGAGCTGCGAAGCAAGGAGAAGGCATTATTTGTGGAGCTATGGTAGAAGACAAGGAGTTGCCATATCCGTTGATAGCAGAATTCTTGGATGTGTTTCCTAAGGAATTGCCAGGATTGCCACCAGATTGAGATGTTAAATTTTCTATAGACTTGGTGCCAGGTGCAGAACCAATTTCGTAATATGTCTATAGAGTAAACAACAGCGAGCTGGTCGAGTTGAAGAAGCAGGTGGACGAATTATAGGATAAGGGGTTTATCAGATCGAGTTCTTCACCATGGGGAGCCCCGGTATTGTTTGTACCGAAGAAGGATGGATCGGTGCGCATATGCATTGATTACAGGGCTTTGAATAATCTCACTATCAAGAATAAGTATTCTTTGCCACGGATTGATGATCTGTTTGATCAGTTGAGTGGTGCAAAGGTATTTTCTAAGATAGATTTGAGATCAGGCTACCATCAAGTGAAGGTGAAGCCGGAGGACATACCGAAGACTGCTTTTAAAACTCGGTATGGTCAGTATGAGTTTATGGTGGTGCCGTTTGGTTTGACTAATGCACCGGCGGTATTTATGAACTTGATGAACAAGGTGTTCCACCAGTACCTTAACAAGTTCGTGGTGGTGTTCATCGATGACATACTCATATACTCGAGGACACCGGAGGAGCATAAGGAGCATTTGAGGATTGTGTTGGATGTGCTGAGGAAGGAGAAGTTGTATGGGAAGTTGTCCAAATGTAAGTTTTTCTTGGACAAAGTAGAATTCTTGGGGCATGTTGTGACTGGTGATGGTATTTCAGTGGATCCGAAGAAGATTTCAGCAGTGGAATCTTGGAAGACTCCGAGTTCAGTAGCAGAGATCAGGAGTTTCTTGGGATTGGCAGGCTATTACAGGAAGTTTGTGCAAGATTTTTCGAGGATTGCCGAGCCGATGACCAGACTCACAAGGAAGGATGTGGAGTTTGTTTGGACGGAGGATTGTCAGGTTGCTTTTGAGGAGTTAAAGAAGAGGTTGACGTCTGCTCCTATTTTGACGTTGCCATCAGGGTCCGGAGGTTTCACTATTTATAGTGATGCATCGGGGAAGGGTTTAGGTTGTGTTCTTCAGCAGCATGGGAAAGTGATTGCCTATGCATCCAGGCAATTACGTCCTCATGAAAAGAACTATCCTACCCATGATTTAGAGTTGGCAGCTGTCATATTCGCCCTAAAGTTATGGAAACATTATTTGTACGGAGAGCGTGTGGAGATCTTCACAGACCACAAAAGCTTGAAGTACGTTTTCACGCAGAAGGAGTTGAACATGAGGCAGCGTCGGTAGTTGGAATTGATGAAGGATTTTGATATCTCTTTGCAATATCATCCTGGAAAAGCCAATGTAGTTGCCGATGCTTTGAGCAGGTATCCGGTAGCTATGTTCTTGACGCAGGATCAATATCTGTTGGAGGACTTGGAGAGCTTGGACATTGAGGTGATTGTTCCTGGGTGTGCTATGCAGATATGGGGATTGCAGATACACTCAGATTTGATGGACAAGATCAAGGCAACACAGTATGATGATGTATCTTTGAGGAGTATCAGAGCTCAGGTGAGAGCAGGATTGGAGGATGATTTCACTATTGCAGAGGATGGATCCTTGAGGCATGGAGTTAGATTGTGTGTGCCTAGTGGGGAGTTGCGCGAGAAGGTGTTACAGGAAGTGCATCGCTCTCAGTATTCCATACATCCAGGTGCTAACAAGATGTATCGAGATATGCGTGAGAGTGTGTGGTGGTATGGCATGAAGAGGGAAGTGGCACAGTTTGTATCCAGATACTTAGTGTGCCAGCAGGTGAAAGCCGAGAGGCAGAGGCCAGGAGGGTTACTTCAGCCATTACCCATTCCAGAGTGGAAGTGGGAACACATTACTATGGATTTTGTGTCCGGACATCCACGATCTCCAGGAGGGAAAGACGCGATTTGGGTCATTGTTGATAGATTGACCAAGTCGGCCCACTTTTTGCCTTTCAAAGTGGGTTTGTCTACGGAGAAACTGGCAGAGATGTATGTGAGGCAGATCGTTAGGATACATGGAGTTCCCGTCAGCATAGTCTCAGATCGAGATAGTCGTTTCACTTCTCATTTCTGGAGGAGTTGCAGGAGAGTTTGGGCACTCAGCTCAAGTTCAGTACTGCATATCATCCCCAGATAGATGGGCAGTCAGAGAGGACTATCCAGACTCTCGAGGATATATTGTGCACTTGTGTACTAGATTTTGGGGGTTCATGGGAGGACCATCTCCATTTGGTAGAGTTTGCTTACAACAACAGTTACCAGGCCAGTATAGAGATATCACCTTTTGAAGCTCTATATGGTAGGAGGTGTCGTACTCCTTTGTCTTGGGACGATGTTGGAGAGAGAATTTTGCTTGGGCCAGAGATGGTTGTGGATGCAGCGGAGAAGGTTCATTTGATCAGAGACAGACTTCGAGTGGCGCAGGACAGACAGCGGCATTGGGCCGATAGCCATCGAAGACCTTTGGAGTTTGAGGTATAGTTTAGATTTTGTTTGTGCTTGTTCTTGTTTGTTATAGATTAAGTTCTTAAGATGGTATTTTGTTCTAGGTGGGTGGTTTGGTGTTTCTGAGGATTTCTCCGACACGAGGCACGATTCGCTTCGGTGGAGGCGGAAAGCTTAGTCCGCGATTCATCGGACCTTTCACTATTCATGTGTCGCAGTTGAGACGATACGTGGCAGATCCTAGTCATGTATTGGATCACTCAGAGATAGAGATGGGCCCTAACCTTAGCTATCCAGAGCAGCCAGTTGAGATTCTGGATAGGAGAGAGAAGGTGCTGAGGAACCAGACTATTCTTTTGGTGCGCGTCGCATGGAGGCATCACTCTCCGGGAGAGTCTACCTGGGAGAGAGAGGATGACATGCGAGAGCGTTATCCATATTTGTTTGTACCTTGAGGTATGTTATTTCTAGTTATGTTCTGTTCATTGTTATGTTCTGTTCATTAGTTAGTTGTGATTCTTTAGTTCTGTTCTGTGTTTTTCTGGGGGTAGTTTTCGTCTTTGAATTTCGAGAACGAAATTATTTTAAGGAGGGTAGACTTGTCACTACCATATTTTAGGAAAAAGGGTATTTTAGTAATTTTCTATTTAAATAAATATTGTGCATGGTAAATAATTTTTGTTGTATTATTTAATTATTGTTGGATATTATTTAATTATTTTGGACTTATTTTAGTGGACCCAACTAGTGTAGTTTGGACTCATGGACCAACATGAATTAAATAGTTAAACTTGGCCCATTTAGAAAGCCCATGGTTAAGGAGATGGATTAAATTAATTAAGTGATTAGACTAGAAGCTTTCTTTCTTAATTATTTCTTCATGAGAGGCCCCAAGGGGTACATTGGACATTTTATAATTGCTTGGGAGAGAAGCAAGGCCGGCCTATTAAAAGAGGGGGGAAATTTCTCTCTCCTCTCATTCTCATTCCAAATCTAGATCTAGAATTTCTCACTCCCAAATTCCCTCCATTTCTATTCCAATTCCCTACCAAATTCATTCCAAATTCTTTCTAATTCACCATTAGAGAAGGAGGAAGCAGGGATCTAGAAGAAGGAAGCAAGGATCTACAAAGAGGAGCAAGGATCTACAATTTGGAAGTAAGTTCTTCTCAATTGAAGGTTTTATTGGGAATCCATCTCCCAATAGGTATAATTCAGATTTTCCCATTAAATAGCTTCTAAATCTGAGATTTAATCATGTAAAATCAACCTATATGTATGTACTACCCATAGGACTTTGTTTTGTGTTCATAGGAGACCCATGGAGAAAGTTATGGTGCTTTTTTTGTTAATTTTATTGGAATTCCGAATTTACATTTTGTTGTGTGTATCAATTGATCCTATAGATCAATTGGACATGAGCTTATGTGTTTGGGGCTAGTGTCGTGTCCATAATTTGGTACATGTGGTTCGTATCCCAACTATTTGGTGATACGTATTATTTTGGGGGTTTTTCCTCCGACACGGGGCTTTGAACATGTCGTATTTTGACACGGACACATAGATCTACTTTTGACACTTTGATTTATTCATAAATATTATTTATGATTTGTTTGTATCCTTCGGGGTGCAATTGGTTGTGTGTTGGACTCGTGTCACATGCGTATCCTAGATCTAGTGGGATACGGTGTGATACTCTCCAATTGTGTGGATTTTTGAATAGATCTAATTATGTATGATTTAAATTCTTCAATTATAATTAGTAAATATATATAGATATTATATATTTATTTTGTGTATTTATTATAGTAATTATTGTAGCATAGATCTATATATTTTTGTGTGTGCTAATATGATGTACAAATATAATATGTAGCTTTCTTTCATGTAATTATATATGTACTTATGTTAATAGTATAAATTATACATAAATGTTTTATAAAATATATTTATGTGTTTAATTGTGTAATTATATTATTTATAATTATTATGTAATTATTTGTAAATTAATGTATATATTTTAGGTGTGCTTCTAGCCATGTAAAATATGAACATTAATATGTGCATGTGTTGTAACTATTAGTATTTAATTATAAGTTTATATGTGCATATATATATAAGTATATAATTATTTATTTATATATATGTATTGTGATTATTATTGCATATATATATTTATATATATATATATTTTTATATTTTTATTTGTTTTGGTGACAGTGGTTTCTATGACAGTGAAAATGTCATTATTTGGTCTGAACAGCAGCCGCTGTACAGTGGTCAGCATTAATGACAGATCTGTCATTAATGCTGCGGCAGTTTTGAGCGGCAACCTTTCAGCGACGTTTTTTGTGACAGTTTGAAACTGTCAGCAAACTGTGACAACAACGGTTTTGTATATGGAGTTTCTGCGACGAATTTTCAGTGACAGTCAAGACTGTCACTATTAAACCTGTTTTTATTTTATCTTGTTTTGTTCACTATTTTCAGTGACGCTTTGACAGTTTTAAATTATATTTTATATATTATTATTATATATATATATATGTGTATATATATGTGTTTTGTATAATATTTGTAATAATATATTATGTTATTTGTATACATATTGGTTTGTATATATTTTATTTTAGGGTATATATTATTTGTATTAGTAGTATACTTTGTGTGAGTATGATTTGTGATCTAATTTTTATTCCTAAATTGTTGTATTTTATTTCTATATTATTTATATAGATTTCTTGTGAGGTTGACCTTGGTTTGACTTTAGTTGACTTTAGAGTTGACCATAGTTGACTTTTAACTTAGAATTGATTTATTGACCTAGAAGTTGACTTGTTTGACTTGTTCTCTTTCCGGGACCTTGTATTAATGTGGTATTCCATATATAGGTCTTCGAGGCACCGAGTCAGACATCTGTGAGACTGTTCTTTGGATTTCAGGCGAGTACATTCTCTGATAGTTTCTCATTTATGATATCCTCTATGTTCGTTGTATCTAGTGTAGATTTACATGTTTCTCTCGACACTATGGTTACACGGATTGGTATATCCGGATCTCGTCATGAGATGTTATTCCTTGGTATATGGTGTATATGGTGCAAGTATTGTTTCATTGGTTATCTTGTACATGTACAGACACCGATTCTCGGGGAGACTAGCTATCTTCTTGGGGAATCTTTTGCCATAGCATACCGTGGTTGGATCTATTATACCAGTTGGGGGTGGGGAGTATTAGTATAGATATGTGATCAAATCCCTATTGAATAAAGTATTGGTAAGCGAATAGTGTTGATCATGCACCGCACGTATGATTAGCCAGGCCGTATTATATCTTGCCCAAGCCGATCACATGTTAAGCTAGTACTCACACACTTAGTCATTAGTATTATTGTTTCATTGGCATATTGTTCATTATTGTATTTCTTTCCAGTATTTCCTTATTGTCTATATATCTCTTGTATCTATTTTGTGCATCTTGTTTATCCACAGCTATTTACTGTTACATAGTTTTTATCATGGATTAGAACTGCTGTTAAAGATGTACTCTGCTCCTTTCCTGACTGGATATATTTTTCCAGATGACACTGAGGAGTACCCTATCTATTATGGACTCCAGGATGTTGTGGGTTTAGATTCGGAGACCCTGGCTCAAGAGGGACTTATCCCAACTGAGACAGTTGACCCTGGAGTGTAGCTTGTAGTATGATAGTATTCTTTTGTACTGGATTTGTCTCCAGCTTATTTTTGTTACTCTTCAGACTCATTGATGTATTATTTTAAACTCATGAGTTGATGACTATTTTATTCTTATCTGATCCGTGTTCATTCTATCTTAGTTCTGTGATTGAGTACACTATCTTTTGGTGGTTCATTATATTAGATAGACTTTCTAGACAGCGTTCTACCGCCGATTCTGTGGCGTAGGCTGGGCGTTGTTTCCGACTAGTACCCTTACCCCGGGTGCGGGTCGTGACACTTGTGGCACAGCATCATGCCCCGCACCAGCAGAGGGATATACCCCAGCAGGGCAGGGCTTATGCGTTGACGGTCGAGGAGGCCGATACTACGGGTGTCGGGTTAGCAGGTATGTCTCTTTGTTCTTCTTTCTGTCCTTTTCCATTCCTTGTGGTATGCTTTATTAGTACCTGTTAGATTTTTCTTTGTGCTATGGTAGATAGTATAGTGACCCTGATTGAGACTGTGATAACACAACTAGTAGGACCCTGATCTTGTATGTTGTATAGGTAGAATTTTTTGACTGTGATTGTTGGGGGTTTGACCTAGAGAGAGTATGATTGACCTTAAATTTCGAGGACAAAATTTTCTAAGGAGGATAGGCTTGTCACTACCCCATTTCTAGAGCAGGGTATTTTTTTTATTTTTAATTTGGTTAATTATGTATTATTTATAATTAATTGTATTTATATTTAATTAATGATTGTATTATATTTTTATTAATTGTTTTAGGATTTTGGCTAGCCTGGACCCATGTCAGACCCTAGTGGACCCATGTCCGACCCAGCCCACACCCCTGTGAGACTTATTTTTGGGTTTAGAATATTTATTATATTTTTAGTGGGTTAGTTGGAGAGATTTGGAGCTAGTTTGAGTGCTTTTGGAACCCGAAACCCGAAACCAAGTCAAATAGGGGCGTTTTGGGAATTTAGAAACTTATGTAGCCCTTTTTATGTGCTTTGGCCGACCCATTCAGCCCTCCCCCACCCGTGGACAGCAGCCCTCTCCCCCCTCTTTTCATTCCACTCTTCTTCTTCACTTCTTCTTCTTCTCCACTTCTTCTTTCTTCTTCCTTCTTCTTCAAGGTGAGTTTTTCTCCATTTTCTTCCTTCCCTCTTCTATTTCTTCTACTTACTTGAACCCTAACCTTGCATTTTTCCCCAACCTAGGTGGATAGAACTTAGATTTGGTGTTGGAGCTAGATTTGGGAGCTTGGAAGCTTGGTTTGGAGGATTTTGAGCATTTTGGAGACTTTGGCTTGGGATTCCAACTCCCAAGAGGTAAACCCTAATTTTCTCCCTTGTAATTATTTTTATATAGTGTAATTAATAGTTTAGAACCTTCCTAGACCCTTAGGCTACCCGTGGGAGGAAGTTGGAACTAGTTTGGTAGTGTTTGGAGACTTTAACACTAGGTTTTATGTCAATTTTGGGTGGAATTCGAATTTGGCCCAATTTTGGGTGATGCCCTAGGTTAGACGGACCTAAGTAGACGTTGTCGGGTGTCTTGAGGGTGAGTACGTGTCTCCGTTCGGACACGGAAAGCCGCATTGCGGAGAAACAGATATTTCGGGCGAATTTGGGGCTTTTCGTCGTCGCCGATTCTAAGTGCGTGCGCATTTTTGCCACGGACCTAGAATCGATACGGGAGCACTTTTTCTAGGATCTAGGCATCGTTTAGAGCGCGTGAGTAAATTTTGGGCCGATTCTGAGTTCGTTTGGTGTGTGTTTCAGGAGGTTTTCCGAGCCGCGCACCATGTGTTCGTCGAAATGACCGAACGGCCATTTCGACTTGGTTTCCTTGTTTCGGGCTTGTGCGCGCGTTGGGTTAGTATCGGGGAGTGTGTGCTAGAGTTTTCGAGTTATATTTTATATATTTTAGGGTGTTGGTGAGTGTCGGGGTCGTTGGGAGTGAGTGGGGCGTGTTGTTGTGTGTTGTGGTTGAGTGGGGTTGTGTCTCTCTATATATTTATAAGTGTCTATATGTATATATATTTATATATATATATGTATGTGTGTTTATGTATATATATTTATATATATATATGTGTATATTTATATCTATGTGCTTGTGTATGTATATGCCTATGTGTATATATATATATGTAGATGTGTGAGAGCATGTGTGAGTGTGTTGATATGTATATATATATATATGTGTGTATGTGTTTATATATATATATATATATATGATATGATTATGAGTTTGTGTATATATGTATATATATTTATATATATATGTATGAGTGTTTGTGTGTGTGTGGTTGTGTGTTTGTGAGAGTGTGTGCTAGTGTGTGTGAGAGAGTATGTGTGAGGGTGTGTGAGAGTGAGTGTGTGTGAGTGAGGATATATAGATATATATATTTGTGTTTGAGTGTGTGAGTGTGTATAGGTATAGATATATATAGATATATTAGTGTGTATATATATAGATATATGTGTGTAAATATATAGATATGTGTTTGTGTATAATTATATGAGTGTGTGTGTGTTTATATGTGTTAATATGTGTGTATAAGTATATATGTTAGTTAGTGTGTATATATATATATAGAGTTATATATATATATATATATATGTATATATGTGTGTGTGTCCTTGTGTTTGTGTGTGCGTTTGTGTGTGTGTGGCCGCGGCAGCGAGGCGCACAGCCGCTGCAGCAGCCAGCAGAGCGAGGCAGCGCCGCGGTAGCAGCTCGCTAAGCGGCAGCACGCCGCGGCAGCAGCTCGCTGCAGCGCGACCTGCAGCAGCAGCAGCAGCAGGCGCCGCGGAAGCGCCGTGGCAGCAGTTCGCTCTAGCGCAGCTCCAGCAACGAGCAGCAGTCGCTCCAGCAGCTCCAGCGGTCAGCGCAGCGGCGTTTGTGCAGCGTGAGCGCATTTCAGCCGTGCGCGCGCGCGAGCTTGTTTATCCCTCCCCCTTTTTTTCATATGTGTATGAGTGTATATATATAGAGAGATGTATATATGTATAAATAGATAGGTAGATATTAGATAGCTAAGTAGTTAGATAGATGCATAGATAGATATATAGTTATATAGCTAGCTAGATAGATAGATATCTATAGATAGGTAAATAGGTAGATTAATAGATAGATAATTAGATAGATAGTTAGATAGGTAAATACTAGATATAGATAACTAGTTAGATAGTTAAATAGATAACTAGATAGGTAGATGGATAGGTAGAGGGATAGCTAGATATATAGATCTATATGTATAGGTATATACATATAGTTAGGTAGATAGTTTAGATATCTAGATATAGAGATACATATATATTTATGAGGAGGGTAAGGTAAGGTAAGGTAAGGTAAGGTAAGGTAAGGTAAGGTAAGGTATGTAGATACCTAGGTATATGCCTATATGTATTAGATATATGTATTTTAGCCTAGATTGTAGCTAGATATATATGTTTATGCATAGTTAGTTAGCTAGAGGGGTAGTCGGGTTGAGTTTAGAGAGGTATCTCAATACCTTGAGATACCAAGGTATCTCAATACCTTGAGATAACCAAGGTATTGAGTTTCGAGCGGGGTATTTGAGCAATAGCCTAGGAATAGTATTGAAGTGATTTTTATATGCTTATGTGTATATATTTACGCGTGCTAGCATAGATTTTAGAGGGTATAGGCGGGGTATATAGCGTAGGTTGAGGTATCGGATACCGAGGGTATCCCGGTATCTCAAGGAGGCGAGTTTGTGAGTTTTCTAGCTTAATGACCTCGGTTTGACCTAGAATTTCAGGAGCACCCTAGTTTGACCCAGACTTGACCGTAGTTGACTCGGTTGACCGCCAAAGTCAACTTTTGACCTAGTTTTAACCTAGAGTTGACTTTTTGGACCTTGAGTTGACTTTTTGACCCAGATTTTACCAGTTTGATCCGTTTGACCTAGAACGACCCTAGAAGCCTATTTTTAGTTATTTTATATCTGTTTAACTCATTAGAACCCTGTTTAATCTTGCTTTTCGCATTAGGTCCTTGCGATACCGGTTCGGATTGCTAGTTGTTCAGGACGTCAGGCGAGTACATTCTCTGATAGTTTTTATTATCTGATGATTATTATGATTCAGCTTCTAGTATAGTATCATCTGATTATTCTGGCACAACACGGGACACTGACTGATATTTTTGGATTTATTTACTTGTGACACGTATATTTCATGTTTCTGGCCTCTATTCTGGAATCACTACTGGCATCACCTACAGACATCACTACAGGCATCATTCATGTTCAGGCTGGACTCATCTTGATTTGCGGGTCGGGTCTTGGATTCACTTGTATTAGTTGGGGCAGGGAAATACTCGAGTAGACATGTAAATATTCCTATCTGGCATCATCAGGAATCACTCCCTCTGGTCTAATCTGGAATGATAGCAGCCGCACACCTAGTGTGCGGTGAGCCGTACTTACCCCTAGCCGTTTACATGTCGAAACAAGTATTTCAAAGACACCGGGTTCATTCTTTATAGTCCGGACTCACTTGTATTCTTGTTAGTCTCACTTACATGTTTCTGGACTTGACTCACTACATATTTTTCATGCTGGACTCACTACACGTTCTTGTGCACGGACTTGATCTTAGCTTAGATTTCCTTTATCTTGCAGTTATTACTATCTTGCTCTGATATCCATGCATCTTTACCTTTATGCACCAGTGATTTATATATATTTCTTGTTTCATACTTGCTTCATTCTTCTTGCTACTTGCTATAACTGTTTTATAGTTTTTATCATTTAAATGGAACTGCTGTTAGAGATGTACTTGCTGCAGTCCTGACTGGACATATTTTTCAGAGTATCCGGAGGAGTGGTGTTCGACGTTTTATGGACCTTAGCCTGTCGATGGTGCAGACAGGGACCCTCTAGTTTAGGGATGAGTTCCGGGTAGGTAGCCGGGATCACTAGGACCTTGTTGTTATTTTTATTAGCTTTTAGCACCGGATTTGTCTTCGGTTTTGGATTGAGACCTTGTTTGTATATTATTTTGGATGATGTTGTATTGTTGTATATTTATTGATGTTGTGGTTGTTGTAGTAGTTATTGTTGGTTAGACTTTGGAGTTGTTAGCCTTCTGCGTTATCTTATCGTGCTTAGATTCGTGATTGAGTATATCGTGATTATCATTATGATATTGCTCCTCCGTTTGGAGTTGAGATCATGACAGGTTTATATATTGATTGCGTGGTTGCCCTCCTTTTAGAGAGGTCATGGCAGATTTTTTGTGAGTTATCTAGATAGTTGACCTAGACAGCGTTCTACCGCCGATGCTGCGGCATAGGCTGGACGTACCCACGACTCATGCCCGATTTTCCGGGTGCGGGTCGTGACACGGAAGGTGGAGGTAGAAGTCCCTCAGATACAGCTGGCATAGTCCTCTGAGTATGAGGTGGACCTCCGAAAGCAGCTGACACTCCAATCACCGGAGAAGTGACTGGTACAGGCTCTCAGGATGTCGCAGACCTCTCAGAAGCTGCTCTCCCCTGCTGCGATCTAGTCTTAGGCGGCATCCTGAGACAAAGTAAAAGAAAGAATCAATATGGTACATGATGTAAGACACTCAAGGAAAGGACAGTTTAAAAGTCAAATATCAATATCAAGGAAGACATTTAAATTAAATCAAAAGAATTTTTCTTATATGTGATTGAGTATTCTCAGCCTATAGCCTATATCCTATATCTTGAAACAAGCTCGTAATAGTACTCAATTCAGAGCACCACTACGAATTGCACTAATTGCGACCTCGAAGACATGTATAGGCTACCACTACAAACGTGTCATGACCCGCACCCGATGTAGGGATGCAAGTCGGGAACAACGCCCAGCCTACGCCACAGAATCGGTGGTAGAACGCTGTTTGTGTAATCTATCTAACAAAATAATGAGCCACCAATAATATTAATATACTCAATCACAGATCTAAGATAGAAATGAGCACAAATATGATAAAAAAATAGAATAGTCACAACACACTCATGGATCTAAATAATAACATCAATGAGTCTGAAAAAAATACTATACAGTAAGCTAGAGACAAATCCAGTACAAGAGAATGACTAAGAAGCTACAAGTCCCAGGTCATCTGTCTCAGTCGAGATGAGTCCCTCCTGAGCCAGGATCTCTGACTCTAAGCCCACAATATCCTGAGGCCCATAATGTGTAGGATACCACTCCTCAATGTTATTTGAAAAAAAAAATCCAGTCAGGAAAATAGCAGAGTACACCTCTAACAGCAGTTCTAATTAATGATATAAACTATGTAACAATAAATAGATGTGAATATACAAGGTACAATAATAGATACAAGAGATATACAATAAAGGAAATATAAGAAAAAATACCAATGAATAATATAACAATGAACAAGAATACTGATGACTAAGTGAGTGAGTACTAGCTTTAACATATGCTCGGCTTGGAAACTAGCACAAGAAACTTGCACAAGAATAAGGGCCTTGCTAGTCATATGTGCGGTGTATGACCAACACTCACAAGAAATAAGACATACACAAGAAGGGTATGATCACATATCTACACTAAAATACTCTACACCCCCGACTGTATAGTGGATCTAACCATGGTACGCTATGGCACAGGATTCTCTAGGAAGGTAGCAAGTCTTCCCGAGAATCAGTGTCTGTATATATATACAAGAAATAAGAAAATAAGGCTTGCACAAGATGTCACGCCCCGATCTCCCGCAGGCTAAATCGGCCGTTCCCGCTAGGCGAGAATTACCGCGCCAGCGTTCCCGCGGAACGATCACTTTGACCCATCCGGGCGTGATGCCGTACAAGCGTGAGCCATGCCCGTACAAGATCGTGGTTCATTGGATGGCGGTAAGAGTTCTAAGCTACAGAGTCACACAGGTTGTCCGAGTGCAGCAGAGTCATAAGCGCATAGGCGATTTGGTAACAGGTTCACTGAGTCAACAATATAGCGGAAGCATTGAATAACACAAGTAGAAGTAAAGCAACTCTTTATTGATATAAACAAGTATTACAGGCGGCGTATAGCCGAGATTCTAAGTCGCTCAAGCCTCTCTCTCTGAAACAGTAAAAGCGTGCCAAGTGGCTACAATTATGGAATTATTGTACAAACGATGTTCAGGCTATGTTCCAACATTATATCTTGTATATGTGCTTCAGTTCCGGATGCCCCACTGCTTCGGAGTGATCATCACGCCTTAGCACGCACGAAGGAGGCATCCGCACCGAACGAGGTTCTCCCGCACCTTGCATACAATCTGGTGGGTTATCAGTACATTGAATGCACTGGTGGAGAGGCTACTCGCCCGCTCGATAAATCCAAACATGTAATATAGGTTCCGTGCACCAACTATTAAGTTGTCTTTCTAGTTGCCTTAGGATCAGTTTTATGCAAAGATTGAATAGCCTAATTCGTGTGGCAGTGCGCCATACAACATGAGAGGAAATATGGTGAGACTTACCAACTTAGTAATTGACCTTCCCTGTCCAAGACAAATATTGTTAATTCAAGCACGGACAAGTATAAGCATTCAGAGGCATTCATAATGAAAACCAAGGCAATTACATATGCAACACGAGTATTTTGTATCATGATCGATCAGGTGTTCAGTTGTTTCTTTGATGCGATGCAGTGACTCGTACGCGGATAGCCGCTAAGCGAGGATGACTTATCTACATGAACTGGAGTCGCTGGCATAGCCATAAAGGACCAATTTTAGTCTCTAACAAGAATGGGGTGCAACGAGAGTACAGGATGTGCTCCACACTATTCCGTCTTTGTACAGGATGACTAAAAAGTAGAGTTCCATTGGGATATGATCGGTCCCAGTGCCCCGGTGACCGCCCGTGGAACTTGAGATCCGAAGATCACCTTATTCAAGTTGTGCGCGACATGCAGGTCTGTAATCTTTCAGGTCTAGCTAGGCACAGGATCAAGTTCAGGGTAGGACATATCATGTTCAATGTATAGGACATGATTGTCCACAGTAGTATATCGATTGCCAGGCCAGTTGATTCAGTAGTTTGCTCTACGAGCTATGATTCTTGGATTCATTGATTCATGATACAAGTTTCCTGGTTCAGGAGCTGCCTTAGTGACCTAACGGTCCTGGATACTAGCAGGTTCATTCAGGCATGGAACGACTAAATAGTAGTCTCCCGAGGTTTGGATGAAAATAAGGCAACATACAAGCAGACAAGCATGCATTGTATAATCATAAACATTCATGTTAGCTCGGGCCTGAAGGTAAGCCGAGGAGTGAAATTATTAGGGGGATTCCCGAGCGACACGTTCTAGGGTAGCATGCGAAGGTCTGAACATATTTATAAGCAATATTTTATTTCCATGTTCTAGCATAAGCAATACAAGTTGGGATTATTCCTTTAGCTAGGTGTGTTGAATTCTTATTAGCATGCATGGGGTGATTCACCTAGCGACTAGCATGTATCATTCCATATTTTATATATGCTGGCTAAGCAAAGACAACTTCACCGTAGCCACCTACCTTAGCGATGATTCGCCTCGGTCGAGCGATACGTCAAGCGAGCCTCTGGAAGCCTAAGCTGAATTCCTGTAGGGACAAGCCTGGATATACTTTGCCTCAAACTTGTATTCTCGCCTGAGCAAAGCGGGTCGGGATATTACACTTTTGTCGTTTGAATCGGCAGTCCGCTTGAACGGAACGGGGTATTACATCCTACCCAACTCAGAAAAAGTCTCATCCTCGAGACTTACTGAGGACAAGCAGTACGTTTCAACCAATTTTGATTTAACGATACAAGGCTAAGGCAAACCTATACAAGTCATTGTACTTGTTTATTTGGATATTCACTTAAACAAGCATTCGAGATCAGCATATCGCTAGTCTGGATCGTACACGTATTCGTAGTGCTCCAAACACATGCACGCCAACCAACTTAGCGATAGCGAAGTCTTAGCACTCGAGTTTCACCTTTTCTTAAGTCTTGGATCGTACACAAGTTCAAGACGTCCCTCAAATATATGCATTCAACCAAACTTAGAGTTAGTGAAATCGGACAAGCTACTTGCGATAATCTCAAGGGTTCGCACAGGTTGGCACAAAGGCCACTCGCATCATGATTCATACAAGCATTCATATCATTCAAAACGCATTTAAAAAGTATTTATACTTATTGTTGGAATATTCCATTGAGGCATAGAGAGAGAGAGCGTGCACATAACCCATGAACGCACTTTCGAAACAAAGATATTCGGAACAAAGTCCAAGGGCATATAAGCCAAGCTCTGATACCAACATGTCACGCCCCGATCTTCCGCAGGCTAAATTGACCCTTCCCGCTATGAGAGAATTACAGCGCCAGCGCTCCCGCAGAATGATCGCTTTGACCCATCTGGGCGTGATGCCGCATGAGCGTGAGCCACGCCCGTGCAATACCGTGGTTCATTGACTGACGGTAAGAGTTCTAAGCCACAGAGTCGCACAGGTTGTCCGAGTGTAGCAGAGTCATAAGCGCATAGGCGATTTGGTAACAGGTTCACTGAATCAACAATATAGCGGAAGAATTAAATAATACAAGTAGAAGTAAAGCAACTCTTTATTGATATAAACAAGTGTTACAGGCGGCGTATAGCCGAGATTACAAGTCGCTCAAGCCTCTCTCTCTGAAACAGTAAAAGCGTGTCAAGTGGCTACAATTATGGAATGATTATACAGACAATGTTCAGGCTATGTTCCAATATTATATCTTGTATATGTGCTTCAGTTCTGGATGCACCGCTGCTTCAGAGTGATCATCACTCCTTAGCACGCACGAAGGAGGCATCTGCACCGAACGAGGTTCTTTCGCACCCTGCATACGATCTGGTGGGTTATCAATACATTAAATGCACTGGTGGGGAGGCTACTCGCCCGCTCGACAAATCCAAACACGTAATATAGGTTCCGTGCACCAATTATTAAGTTGTCTTTCTAGTTGCCTTAGGATCAGTTTTATGCAAAGATTGAATAGCCTAACTCGTGTGGCAGTGCGCCATACAATATGAGAGGAAACACGGCAAGACTTACCAACTAACCAATTGACCTTCCCTATCCAAGGCAAACATTGTTAATTCAAGTACGGGCAAGTATAAGCATTCAGGGGCATTCATAATGAAAACCAAGGCAATTGCTATGCAACACGAGTATTTTGTATCATGATCGTTCAGGTGTTTAGTTATTTCTTTGATGCGATGCAGTGACTCGTACGCGGATAGCTGCTAAGCGAGGATGACTTATCTATATGAACAGGAGTCGCTTGCATAGCCATAAAGGACCAATTTTAGTCTTTAACGAGAATGGGGTGCAACGAGAGTATAGGATACGCTCCACACCATTCCGTCTTTGTACAGGATGACTAAACAGTAGAGTTCAATCCGGATCGGATCGGTCCCGGTGCCCCGGTGACCGCCCGTGGAACTTGAGATCCGAAGATCACCTTATTCAAGTTGTCCGCGACATGCAGGTCTGTAATCTTTCAGGTCTGGCTAGGCACAGGATCAAGTTCAGGGTAGGACATATCATGTTCAATGTACAGGACATGATTGTCCATAGTAGTATATCGATTGCCAGGCCAGTTGATTCAGTAGTTTGCTCTACGAGCTGTGATTCTTGGATTCATTGATTCATGGTGCAAGTTCCCTGGTTCGGGAGCTGCCTTAGCGACCTAATTATCCCGGATACTAGCAGGTTCATTCAGACACGGAACGACTACTTAGTAGTCTCCCAAGGTTTGGATGAAAATAAGGTAACATACAAGCAGACAAGCATGCATTGTATAATCACAAACATTTACGTTAGCTCGGGCCCGAAGGTAAGCCGAGGAGTTAAACCGTTAGGGGGCTTCCTAAGCGACACGTTCTAGGGTAGCATGCGAGGGTCTGAACATATTTATAAGCAATATTTCATTTTCATGTTCTAGCATAAGCAATACAAGTTGGGATTATTCCCTTAGCTAGGTGCGTTGAATTCTTATTAACATGCATGGGGTGATTCACCTAGCGACTAGCATGTATTATTCCATATTTTATGTGTGCTGGCTAAGCAAAGACAAGTTAACCGTAGCCACCCACCTTTAGCGATGATTCGCCTCGGTCGAGCGATACGTCAAGCGAGCCTCTGGAAGCCTAAGCTGAATTCCTGTAGGGACAAGTCTGGATATACTTTGCCTCAAACGAGTATTCTCGCCTGAGCAAAGCGGGTTGGGACATTGGACTTTGCCGTTTGAATCGGCAGTCCGCTTGAACGGAATGAGGTGTTACACAAGATACATCATATATCAAGGAATAACATCTCATGACAAGATCCAGATATACCAATCCGTGTAACCATCGTGTCAAGAAATTAATGATATCTACACTAGATATAATGAACATAGAAGATATCATAAATGAGAAACTATCAGAGAATGTACTCGCCTGAAGTCTAGTAAATAGTATCACAGATATCTAGTACGATGCCTCGAAGACCTAGATAGGGAAAATAACATCAATACAAGGTTTCGGAATAAAAGTAAGTTAAACTAGTCAACTTCTAGGTCGTAAAGCCATTTCTAAGTCAAAATAGTTAAACTAGGTCAACTATAAGTCAAACCGGTCAAACTTGGTCAAACTATCTATTTTTAGGTTACATGAGTCTATCTTAATGATATTAGGTTCATACACTTATGAACTAGGCCATACAAGCTAAATCTAAGATACTAAGATACCGTATCACAAGATACGCAACCAAAAATATGAAATAGACATATATGCATATCCAAACAATATTGTATATACTAATCCTAACTACAAATGCAAAATAAATATCTTGGCTTTGAACTAATGCGGTATCGCACTATTAAACCCCCATCTTGATACCCAAACCCAATACCTTGAATATCCTCAATACCTTGGCATTTACCTTGGTATCTCAAGATAAATATGATATCTAGTATATCTCTAACTACCCAATCTCTAGGTATATACTAATATGTACTAATTACCCAAACTAAACTATAAATTAACAATTATCATTACAACACTACTAGCTAACTACTACAAATATACATATATACATGTATACACACATCTACATAATACTACTAGAGATATCTATACCTACCTAACACTTAATAGTATTGTCACGACCCGCACCCAAAAATCGGGCATGAGTCGTGGGTACATCCAGCCTACGCCGCAGAATCGACGGTAGAACGCTGTAAGGTTCGTTCTAGGTTAAACAAATCTATATATCTCACAAAAATCTGTCACTAACCTCTCCAAAAGGAGGGCAACCACGCAATATATATATGAATACTCAATCACAATAATCTAGGGGAAGAGTAAAAGCACGATATGATAGCAAAAGGAAAACAGAACCAAAAGAGCAAAACAATATCCAAAATACAGTCCAAGTCTATAATAGTCTACAATATCTCACAGCAGCAAAAGAATAAGTACAATCATCTAGAATAACAACTGGGAACAACCCAGGAAATCCATCTAGCTAACTAGGGCGCTAAAGGCGTCTCCTCGCAGCTCCTCCTTAGTCTCGGGGTCGCAACACTCCTCAACACCCGGCCCGTAGAATGTCGGGCAATAATCCTCAGGATCCTCTGAAAAAAATATGCCCAGTCAGGACTGGAGCGAAGTACATAACTCCAAAAGCAACTCCAAATACATGTTAAGGTGTATATGACGAGCAATAAAAAAGTATACAAGATGCACAGGAAATAAATACATGCTGGAGCAGATAAAGTGGCTGCAATGTAAACTGGAGAACAATACAAGTAGAGAAGTAAATGCATGTGAGAAAACATGAATACTAGCTAAGTGCCTTGAGCACAAATTCGTTATGTGATCGGCTTAGGTTGCACATAAAAAATACTACGATAACTCTGTTATGCGTGAGTTGCATAACCAACATACACATGAATACTGTTTGACTTTGATCACATAACCAACTCCTACTCCCCTCCCCCACTAATACCATTGAATCCAACCACAACACGCTACGTATATGATAATAGCTCGTGCACACGAAGGCGAGAGCACAAGAAGCACATGTTAGCATATGAGAATCAATACCCGAAGCACATGACGAAATACACGTGATAGAGTACCCGCTGAACACGGTAAGGGGGATAGCATCTCATGACGGGATCCACTAGTACCAGCTCGTGTAACAATATGTCAGAATCAAGTATTACAGTTCTAGAACAGGTGATATAAATGCTATCATGAAATCGAAACTATCAGAGGTAGGTACTCGCCTAATGTCCTGAGCAACTGATGAGGATCGAGATCCGGACCGGTGCCGCAAGAACCTATTGCGAAAAGCAGAATAAAACAGAGTTCTAAGGATTTAAACAGATATAAAATAATTAAAAATAGGCTTCTAGGAATATTCTAGGTCGAACGGGTCAAACCGATGAAATTCGGGTCAAAAAGTCAACCCGGGGTCCAAAAAGTTAACTCTAGGTCAAAACTAGGTCAAACGTTGACTTTTACGGTCAACGAGGACAATTATGGTCAAAGATAGGTCAAACTAGGGTGCCCCTAAAATTCTAGGTCAAAACTAGCTCATTAAGCTAGTAAACTCTCAAACTTGCCTCCTCGAGATACCGAGATACCCTCGGTATCCGATACCTCGACCTAGGCTACGCACCCTCCTAAACCCGCTAAAGCCTATGCTAGCACGCATAAATATATACACATATACATATAAAAATTACTTCAATACTATTCCTAGGCAAATGCTCAAAAACCCCGCTCGAAACTCAATACCTTGGATATCTCAAGGTATTGAGATACCTTGGTATCTCAAGGTATTGAGATACCTCTCTAATACCCCTCTAACTAACTATCTAGTTAGCTATTTAAGCATATAAATATGCTCCTAGTTAATAATCTAGGCTAGAAAATATATATCTAACATATATGTACATATACCTATGTATCTATATACATATATATATAGATATCCACAACACACACATACACATACCTTACACCCAAACTCAAATATATATATATATATATATATATATATATATATATATATATATATATATATATAGTATCTATACATATATATATATATATAGTATCTATACATATATATATATATATATATATATATATATATATATATATATATATATATATATATATATATATATATATATACACTTAGATAGATATAACTATCTATCCATCTATTTATTACCTATCTATCTATCAATCTACGTATCTATCTAACTATCTATCTACGTATCTATCTAACTATCAATTTATCTAACTAGCTATCTATCTATTTATTTATTTATTTATCTATCTAACTATATATATATATATATATATATATATATATATATATATATATATATATATATATATATTAGATCTCTCTCACACCCTCCCCCCTCGCTACGCCAACGCGCTGCTCCTTGCCGCGATGCTGATGCTGCTTACACTGCTGCTTTTACTGCTGCTGCTTGCTGTGCACAGCACAGCAGCCGCTGCACGCTGCTTCCTCCCCCCCTTCGCACCACTCACTCACAAACACGCACAAATATATACCTATATATATATACAAACATACATATATATATATATATATATATATATATATATATATATATATATATATATATATATATACACACACAACTATATATGTACTCACACACACATACTAATATATATACTTACACACACATTAACACTTATGAACACACACATACTTATGTATATAAACACATACATTCACACATATATATATACATACACACTACATATATATATATACACGCATCTATGTATATATAATACACAATCCATATATATATATATATATATATATATATTTATATATATATATATATATATATATATATATATATATATATATATATATACATAAACACACACACGCACACTCAAACAATTATATATATATACACTCACTCACATTAAAACATATATATACACAAGCACATATATATAAATACACACTTATATATATAGATTATACAAACACATATACATATATATATATATATATATATATATATATATATATATGGATAAAAGGGATATGAGCCATAGGTTCATATTCCTACATGAGCCATTCAGATGTGGACCAATAGGAATGGAATCCTCCATCCCATGTGCACCCATGTGCACTAGTATACTACATTCCTATTGGTCCATGTGTGCAATGGCTCATGTAGGAATATGAGCCTATGGCTCATATCCCTTTTACCCTATATATATATATATATATATATATATATATATATATATATAAACACTCAACACAACACACAACAACGCACACAACGCCCACCAACGCGCACACAACCACCCCTATGCACGCAAACACCTATATATATAATATAACACGAGAATTCTAGCACACACTTCCCGATGCTAACCCAACGTGCGTACAAGCCCGAAACTAGGAAACCAAGTCAAAATGGCCGTTCGGTCATTTCGACGAACACGCGGTGTGCGATTCGGAAAATCTCCTGAAACGCACAACAAACTAACTCGGAATCGGCCTAAAATTTATCCACGGGTTCTAAACGATATCTAGATCCTAGAAAAAAAAATACTATCCCATCGATTCTAGGCCCGTGGTAAAAACGCGCACGCACTTAGAACCGTCGACGACGAAAACCCTAAAAATGTCCGAAACGTCCGTTTCTCCGTGACACGACTTCACGTATCCGAACAGAGACACACACTAACCCTCAAGACACCCAATAATGTCTACCTAGGTCTGTCTAACCTAGGACATCATCCAAAATTGGGCCAATTTCGGATTTTACCCGAAATTGACACAAAACCTAGTATCAAAGTCTCCGAACACAACCAAACTAGTTCCAACTTCCTCCCACGGGTAGGCTTAGGGTCTAGGAAGGTTCTAAACTACTAATTACAGTACATTAGAGTAATTAGCAAGGGTAAAGTTAGGGTTTACCTCTTGGGAGTTGGAATCCCAAGGCCAAAGTCTCCAATCCACTTAAAATCACCTCCCTCAAGCTCCAAGCCTCCAAATCTAGCCTCCACACTAAGTCTAGGCTCTAAACATCTAGGTTAGGAAAAAAATAGGGTTAGGGTTAACAACCATGGAGAATAGAAGAAGAAAGAAGAGAAATAGGGTGCTTACTTGGAGTGGGAAGAAGAAAGAAAGAAGAAAGAAGTAGTGGAGAAGAAGAAGAAGAAGAAGTAGAAAAATGGGATGGGGGCTGCTGTGTGCACGGGTAGGGGCTGTGGGAACCAGCCAAAACATAATAAAGGGGTTTTCCTAATGTCCCAATGACCAAAATGCCCTCCTCTCACTTGGTTTTGGATTTTGGGTTCCAAAAGCACTCAAACTAACTCCCAATCTCTCCAACTAACCCACTAAAAATATAATAAATATTCTAAACCCAAAAATAGGTCTCACAAGGGTGTGGGTTGGGTCGGACATAGGTCAACTAGGGTCTGACATGGGTCCAGGCTAGCCAAAACCCTAAAACAATCAAATATAAAAATAACACAATCACTAATTAAATATAAATATAATTAATAATAAATATTACACAATTTACCAAATAAAAATAAAAAAAATACCCTATTTTTCTAGAATCGGGTAGTGACAAGTATCACTAGTATATATCTAACTACTACTAACTAGCTAGCTATTAACTTACCTATACTAACAAATAACTAACCAACCCATACCTTAGTTAACTGTTGCCTGCTGATGGAGCTGTTGCTGCCATCTACCTGTTATTGCTGCACCTTCATACTACTGTTGCACCTTCATACTGCTATTGCTGGTCTTCATATTGCTGCTGCTGCACCTTCATACTACTGCTGGTGGTGGTCTTCATGTTGCTGATGCTGGCCTTCATACTGCTGCTACTGTTGCACTATACAGCTGAGTGCAAACTGTAACCTACGTATCCTGAAATTCTTACTTAAATGTTGTTATTAGGTTAATTTGGGGCTATTGAGATTTTTTCACAATTTTTGGTTAATTAAAAACTAGTAACAGTAATTTCTAGGGCTTTCAAGAATTTATTTTTATGACAAAAATAATTAAAAATATTCCAAACTTTTATTTTAGGTTCTAAATAATCAAATATATTTTCTATAATTTTCTGGAATTTTTGTGAGTATTTTAGTATTTATTCAGAGTTATTTAGGCTAATAACTAATTTTTTAGGACTTCTAGAATTTATTGTGCAAGCCCAGGAATATAGAATGAACCCATGTAATTTTCTACTGTTTATAATATTATTATATATTTTTTGAAATTGTTTCAAAATTTTTGGATTATTTTTAATATTAATTTTAGTTAAATAGGTAAAACTAATTTTCAGAGATTCTAGTAATTATAGTAGGAAACCTATGAATATAAAATTGCCCCAAATATTTTTCTAAGGTTTTTGGGTTCAAAATATATTTTTTATAATTTTTTTAGATTTTTATGATTAGTTTTAATATTTATTTTCAGTTATTTAGATTTAAAATAACTTAAATAATGTTTTGATAAAGGCAAATCAAAAATAAATAATATAAACAAAACCATCTAATCAGATTTTGACACGTGTTAGCCTATCACTTTTCATTCAGCCACATGTCAACCAAACATCTATATATATATATATATATATATATATATATATATATATATATATATATATATATATATATATATATATATATATATTATAATAACCTTTATTATCTCATTATTTTAGAGAGAGAGAGAGATTTGAGGGGATATCATCTAGGGTTTCCTTCATTTTCCAGAAGCCATTACTCATAGCTCTGAACTCCAAATATGGCTCAATTTTTTGCGTTAGAATTGTATTGAGGTTAGTTTTTTGAATATATAAATTGTTTCACGAAATTATGAATATTAAATTTTGGAAAATTCGTAGAGCAGAACATGTCCAAAAATAGATGCGTCTTGGTGTTTTCACGATTTCTGGAGAACCAGGAATCAGAATCATGAGCCGTTTAAAGTTTCGGAAAGCTAATATCGAGATAATTGATGTATATTTTTCCCAAGATTTAATACAAAATATTTCGATACTGTTAGTTCTGTAGAACTTATAGGTTAATAATCAACCACCGTTACATAATACAATTTTGTATGTGCAATAATTTTCAAACACATTTGAATCCGAATAAGCCATAAATTCTAGCACATTTTGACACTGAAATATACAGGAAACCATACATGAAAGTTGAGTTTGCATCGGTTGACTTTTTGGTCAACAGATCGTCTCGCTTTGCGTGCCATGAGTCTCGAGTTATTAATTTTAGTTTCTTTGGACAAAATTTAGGAATTTACCTAAAAATCAAAAAAATAAGATTAAAATAAAATTTTAGAGTAATTATTCCAGACTGAAATAAACTAAAATAAAATATTTTTTGACATGGTAAATTCGTAATACATAGGCTATTTGGACTTTGACTTGGATTCCAACTCGTACCAGCTAAGGACCACAGGTGAGTGCTTTCTCTGATAGTTTTCATCATTTAATATTTTCTATGATGCATATTTATAGTATTATTTTATCTGATTTCTGACACGATGGATACAAGGATTGGTATTGTATGGATTCATTTTTGTGAGATACATATTTTCTGGCCTATTGACTTTTTTTTTGGACTAATGAATTACTAGACTAATATATTTTCTGGCCTGTTGACATCTTCTGGACTATTAAGATTATTCATGTCTGGATTTGGATCCATGAGTACTAGTCGGACGGGAAAATACCTAGGAGACATGTGAACTACCCTTTCTATCCCATGGTCTTTCTGGAATAATAGCAGCCACACACGACACGTGTGGTTTATCGAATATTACCCCCTAGCCGTTCACATGTCAACTTGATATTTCAAAACACTAGTTAGATGCAGTCATTCTGGATTAATCTATACTTGCTGATTGTATACTTGCATGACAGGTTTTTTAGTTCACATATCTGTCTGTCTTTACATGCTTCTCTGTTTTTCTTTCTTGTCTTTCATTATTTCTTTATTTAACTGTTCCTCTATGATGTACCATATTCTATTATTATATGCTCATCAAGTATTTCATAACTAAACTGTTCATATTACTTGTCAATTAACTGGAACTGCTATTGGGTTGTACTCGTTCCATCCTGACTGAGTAAATATTTTAGGTGACTTGCTATCTTGCTCATTGGATTTGGTTGATCGAGATGCTTGTGGAGGCCAATATTAGAATTTAGATAGTTTAGCAACTTCTTTGGATTTGGTGTTTAGCGGGTTTGTTCCCGAGTTATGATTTAATTATAAATTAAGAATCTTGTAAAACTATATAAATACTGTGAATGAGCAATAGATTTGAATTTGTGATTAAATATTATCTATTTGGATTGATGGACCATTGTTATCATAGACAGTGTACTACCACCGATGTTGCGGCGTAGGCTGGGCTTGGCCACGTACTCATATCCGAAAAGCGGGTGCGGGTCGTGACAAGTTTTTTTGGTGGCCCATCCAGGTCAGTCTTCGCAAGTTGTGCGATATTATGGTTAGTATTTCAACTTAGTAGTACTACCTGTGAGCCTGCGACTAGGAGATGCTCATTCATAATTAGGATTGATTTGAATTTAGGAGAATGGCTAGGACTAGGTATACAATTGGAAGGCCTTATTTTAATTGTATTGCTTGGGTAGTTAAGGTGTTACATATGCTACGTGATTAAAATAGATATACATGTTGAACTTTTAGGTAAACTCTAGTAGATGAACTTGAGAAAAATAATTGATTATATATTATGATATTTTTATAAGTTGGTGTGATCAAAGTTAGGGGTAGACTGCTCGATTGGTAAATTATTTCCTTAAGGTTACACAATTATTGAAAATAAGAATTATAAAAAAAAAATCTTCTTTCAGGTTAAAAAAATGTTTTAGCTTGATGATTATAATTTTCTTGCTAAAACATGGTTGAAATTTTTTTTAAAAAAGAAAGAAAAAAATAGTTTTATTTTAAATGATGATAAAGACAAGAAGTTGAAGATTTATGGAATTTTAGATTTTTGCAGATTATTATAGTGGATTTAAGTTTAAGTTTGAAGAATTTAAATTTTAACTCTTTGATTTAAAATTTTGAGTATGAGTTTATTACTTGGTGATTTTGTCAAATTTTTAAAAAAAAAAGATTAACATTAAAGCTATTGGACTACAAGATGTGAATTTAAATTTATAATTGGAAGATTGGAAATAAATTTGAAGTTTTGAGAATTTTTGAGGAGTTGAGATTTTATGTATTTAAATTTTTGAGGATTCAAATTTAATTCAATAAACATAGTCAAAGCTATAAAGATTTTTGGAAGTGATTAAAATTTTATTTTAACATTTGAATATTTGACTTTTGAGGAAAATATATACATTTTATTTTAATTGTTCGAGAAGTTAAATTTTGATAATTTTATTTTGAGGATAAAATTTTATGGTGGATAGAAGTTTTTATATTTGATTACTAACGAAAATAATAAATTGAGGATAATGTTGAATTTTTTTGAAATTGAGGATAATGTTGAAAGTTTTTAAAATTTAGGATAATCTCGAAAATTTTGAGATATAATTCAAGGAACTCAAGGATAATATTGAGAATTTTGAGTGTTAGGAGTTTGATATAATATTGAAACTTGGATTATGGGTTTGGTTAGACCAAAGGAATAACAATTTAAAGATTTGACTTAATAACTTGTTGAATTCGACTTTTAAGGCCTTAATTTGAATTCAAAATTAGAGATTTTTTTGAGAGATATGATTAATCGAATAGATTTCGAATTTAAGTTTTGTGGAATTTAAATGGATTAACATTAGAGCTATTGGCATACAAGATGAGGATTTGAACTTTATATTTTAAAATTTTGAAATTAAATTTCAAGTTTTCAAAAATTTGAGGAGTTGAGATTTTATGGATTTATAAGTTTTGAGGATTAAAGACCAATTCAATAAATATAGTCATAGCTATAAAGATTTCTGGAAGTGATTAAATTTTATTTTATTAATTGAATATTTAATTTATTTTAGGAAGGCATGATACATTTTATTAAATCTTTTGAAGAATTAAAATTGGAGAATTTTATTTTAAGGATAAAATTATAAGGTGGGTAGAAGTTATCATATTTGATTATTGACAAAAAAAAACAATTTAAGGATAATGTTGAAAGTTTTTTAAATTAAGGATAATCTTGAAAGTTTTGAGATATCATTCGAGGAATTCAAGGATAATGTTGAGAATTTGAGTGTTACGAGTTCAATATAATATTGAGATTTGGTTTATGGTTGGGTTAGACTAAAAGAATAATAATACAAAGACTGATTTTATAACTTGTTGAATTCGACTTTTAAGGACTTAATTTGAAGTCAAAATTAATTTTTTTTTTAGAGATATGATTGATTCAGTAGATTTGGAATTCAAATTTTGAGGATGAGACTTTAAATTTTTTATATTTATTCATAAAATATATATTAGTAGAATTTACTTTGAAGATTTGATTTAACTTTTAAATTTTTAGGATTGAATCATTAATCGATGTTCTAAGGATGATCATTAATTTAAATACTAAGAATTCATATACGTAATAGCAGTGAGGACAAAACAAATTATGGCTATGGGGATAAATCAAATTATTGTGAAAAATGACTACAATATGAGATTCCAAATTTTAAGGATGTATTTTTTTTTTAAAACTTGAATATTGGATTTAATTTTTAAGTTTGGATATGAGATTAAATTGGAAGGATTAAAATATTAAATTTTTGAAGACATTTATAAATGAGATTTAAATTTTAAGAAAATAATGTTAGATTGTATTTAACAGTTATGACTTGTGAGTCAGATTTAAGAGAAATTTTTTATTGGATTTTAAATTTTGAAGATAAATTCAAATTTTAAAGATTTACTTTAAAATTTTAAGTTGTGAGGATGAAGTTTATTTTTAAGGACTTTGTTAAATAACAATAGTGGTTTGACTTCATGATTATTGTTTAAATTTTGAAGGTGGCAGAAAAAAAATATTATTAAAGATTTTAAATTTTGAGGATAAATATTAATTTTAATAAAGAGTTAAGAATTTAATGTGACAGAATTGACGATTTTGTTACATCATAAATTTTATTAAAGATTATGATATGATTGGATTTATCATTAAATTTTGAAAAATTTAAGAAGATTATCATTATATTTATTTGACTATAAGATATAAATTTATAATTTATATTTTGAATGTTGTATTTGAAGATTTTATAAGTATTATATTGTTTGAGTATGATGTGGAAAAAGAATCGAGGAGTAAGATCAATAATGGATTAGTGTTTAAATTCAAATTTTTGGGATAAGAATTTAAATTTTATAAATATGTGTTGATTGAATTTAAATTAGAGGAGTAAGATCATTAATGGATTAGTGTTTGAATTCAAATTTTTGGGATGAGATTTTTAAATTTTATAAATATGCATTGATTGAATTTTAATTAGAGGATTGGATATTAAATTTTTTTTGAGTATTTAATTATTAACTTAGAATTTTGGAGGAGATTGTGATAAGAATGGAATTTGATTTTATATTTGAAGATTTTCAGGAATATGATATTTATAGAATTTTAAAAATTTATGAAATAACAATATGGATTTACTTCATGATTATATGGTTTAATGAATTTAAATATTGATGGTCAAAAAAAAAAACTATTGAGGATTTTAAATTTTGAGTACAATTTTTTTTAAGGTGGGTAGACTTGTAACCTACATATCCTGAAATTCTTGCTTAAATGTTGTTATTAGGTTAATTTGGGACTATTGAGATTTTTCCATAATTTTTGGTTAATTAGAAACTAGTAACAGTAATTTCTAGGACTTTCAAGAATTTATTTTTGTGACAAACATAAATAAAAATGTCCAAAACTTTTATTTTAAGTTCTAAATAATCAAATATATTTTCTATAATTTTTTGAATTTTTTTGAGTATTTTGACTATTTATTGGGAGTTATTTAGGCTAATAACTATTTTTTTAGGAGTTATAGAATTTATTGTGCAAGCCCAGGAATAAACAATGGACCCACATAATTTTTAGTGTTTATAGTATTATTATAAATTTTTTGAAATTATTTCAGAATTTTTGAAATTTTTTTAATATTTATTTTTAGTTAAATAGTTAAAACTAATTTTTAGAGATTCTAGTAATTATAGTAGGAAATATATGAATATAAAATTACCCAAAGTATTTTTCTAGGGTTTTTTGGTTCAAAATATATTTTTTGTAATTTTTTCAGATTTTTATGATTTGTTTTAGTATTTATTTTGAGTTATGTAGATTTAAAATGACTTAAATAATATTTTGATAACGGCAAATAAAAATAAATAATATAAACAAAACCATCCAACCAGATTTTGACACGTGTCAGTCTATCACTTTTCATTCAGCCGCATGTCAGCCAATATCTATATCTATATATATATATATATATATATATATATATATATATATATATAACCTTAATTATCCTATTATTTTAGAGAGAGAGAGAGATTTGAGGGGATATCATTTAGGGTTTCCTTCATTTTTCAGAAGCCATTCTTATAGCTCCAAACTCCAAACACGGCTCAGTTTCTTGTGTTAGAACTACATTGAGGTTAATTTTTTGAATATATAAATTTTTTCACGAAATTATGAGTATTAAATTCTAGAAAATTCGTAGACACATCATGTCCGAAAATAGATGCGTCTCGGTATTTTTGCGATTTCGGGAGAACCAGAAATCAGAATCATGAACCGTTTAAAGTTTCAGAAAGGTAATTTTGAGATAATTGACATATATTTTTCTCAGGATTTAATATGAAATATTTCAGTACTGTTAATTTTGTAGAAATTCTAGGTTAACAATCAACCACCGTTGCACAATACGATTTTGTATGTGCAATAATTTTTAAAAAATTTGAATCTGGATGAGCCATAAATTCTAGCACATTTTTGACACTGAAATATACATAAAACCATGCATGAAAGTTGAGTTTGCATTGGTTGACTTTTTGGTCAACATATCACCTCGATTTGCGTGCTATGAGTCTCGAGTTGATAAATTTTAGTTCCTTTGGACAAAATTTAGGAATTAACCTAAAAATCAAAATAATAAGATTAAAATAGAATTTTAGAGTAATTATTCCAGAATTAAATAAACTAAAATAAAATATTTTTGACATGGTAAATTCGTAATACATAGGCTATTTGGACTTTGACTTGGATTCCAACTCGTACCAGCTAAGGACCACAGGCGAGTACATTCTCTAATAGTTTTAATTATTTAATATTTTCTATGATGCATATTTATAATATTATTTTACCTAATTTCTGACACGATGGATACACGGATTGGTATTGTATGGATTTATTTTCGTGAGATACATATTTTCAGGCCTATTGTCTTTTTTCTGGACTAATGAATTACTGGACTAATGTATTTTCTGGCCTATTGATATCTTCTGGATTATTGAGATTATTCGTGTCTGGACTTGGATCCATGAGTACTAGTCGGACGGAAAAATACCTAGGAGACGTGTGAACTACCCTTTCCATCCCATGGTCTTTCTGGATTAATAACAGCCACACACGACACGTGTGATTTGCCGGATATTATCCCCTAGTCGTTCATATGTCAACTTGGTATTTCAAAATACTAGTTAGATGCAGTCATTCTAGATTAATCTATACTTGCTGATTGTACACTTGCATGACAGGTTTCCTAGTTCACATATCTGTCTGTCTTTACATGCTTCTCTGTTCTTCTTTATTTTCTTTCATTATTTCTTTATTTAACTATTCCTCTATGATGTAACCTATTCCTTTATTATATGCTTATCAAGTATTTCAAAGCTATTAACTGTTCATAGTACTTGTCAATTAACTAGAATTGCTGTTGGGTTCTACTCGTTCCATCCTGACTGGGTAAACATTTTAGGTGACCTGCTATCTTGCTCATTGGATTTGGTTGGAGATCGAGATGCTTGTGGAGGCTAATACTAGAATTTAGATAGTTTAGCAACTTCTTTGGATTTGATGTTTACCGGTTTGTTCCCGAGTTATGATTTAATTGTAAATTGAGAATCTTGTAAAACTATATAAATATTGTGAATGAGCAATATAATTGAATTTGTGATTAAGTATTATCTATTTGGATTGATGGATCATTGTTATCATAGACAGCGTACTACCGTCGATGCTGCGGCGTAGGCTGGGCTTGGCCACGTACTTGTATCCGAAAAGCGGGTGCGGGTCGTGACACACACTGCCCGAGCTTAGCCCCCCATCACACATACACACCTACAATCACACCTATATATGTATCTGCCCATACACTATCTAAACATATATATATATATATATATATATATATATATATATATATATAACCATTCTCACTAGTAACTATATTATATATCTACATACACTCTCAATATATATGTAGATTCATCACATATAAATGTACTTATATGCTCACACTCATTCTCCCACATATCACATATATATAATACCCCTCTCTAAACATATATAGATATATATATACCAACACACATATGCACATATAGATAACATCCCATACATATATACATATATATACAACATACATATATACGTATAACATAACCATTCATATATATATATATATATATATATATATATATATATATATATATATATATATATATAAGGATACATAATACACTAGTACTTATACATCTACATACATGTCTCCGTACATATATATAGATATCTATATACATAACATAACAATATATACATATATATATACATATGAATGCATATATTATAAATAGCTAAGAACAAAGGAAATTTTATCTAGAAATGAAATACAACAAACACGTGGAGTGCATCGCACCCGTATCACACTAGATCTATGATACGCTTGCGACACGAGTCTACCACACAACCAAACATACCTCGAAGGACATGAGCAAGTCTAATATACCAATTATGAACAATACGAAGAGTCAAACACATATCTACATGTACGTGTCAAAATGTGACATGTACAAAGCCCCATGTCGGAGGGACAATCCCCAAATCAACACGTATCACCAATTTATTAGGATATGACCTATACGTATCCAATTGGAGACACGACACTAGATACAAACACACAAACATATGTCAATTTGATCTATATGACCAATTGACAAACACAACAAGTGTCAATCGAGGAATTCTCCCAAAATTGATACAAAAAGCACCATAACTTTCTCCATAGGCCTCCTATGAACATAATTTTAATTCCTTTGGATAGCCTATGCATATGGGTTAATTTTTCATGGTTAATTCTCATATTTAGAACCTATTTAAAGAAGAAAAACTGAATTATACCTATTGGGAGATGGATTCTCAATGCAACATCTAAATTTGATGAAATTGGCCTTCAACTTATAGATCCTTGCTCCTCTTTGTAGATCCTTGCTTCCTTCTTCTAGATCCTTGCTCTACTAGCCTACAATGATGATTTGGGAAGAATTTGAGATAAAATTTAGTAGGGAATTGATGTGGGAATAAAGAAATTAAGTTGAGGAAAATTCTAGATCTAGATTTGAAATAAAAAGAGGAGAGAGAAACTTCCCTCCCCCTCTTTTAATAGGCCGACCACTTGACCCCTCCCCAAGTCACTATGTAATATTCATTATAACCCTTGGGGCCTCTCATGAAGAAATAATCAAAGAGAAAATGTTCTAGTCTAATGGTTTTAATTAAACTAATTATCCTCCTAATGAATGAGCTTCTAGTTAGGCTCAATTCTAACAATTAATAAATATTGGTCCATGAGTCTAAACTAAGTTATTTAGGTCCACTAACACAAGTCTAAAATAATAAACTAACATCTAACAATAATTAAATAATACAATAAATAATTATTTAACATGCATAATATTTAATTAAATATAAAATTACCAAAATACTCTTTTCTAGAAAATATGGTAGTGATACATCATATGTACTCATGACCTTGAATACTAATAAAAAACTCTTAAAGATGGATTTCCATCTTATGTACTCATGATTTTGAATATTAATCAATAAAGTCTTACCTTTTCCAGATTTTCTTCTTGTATTTGTCAGATTATATATTATGGACTTTGGGTATTGTACTAGTGGTAATATGGACGTAATACAACACTGTAGTTATCAAGGACATCCTATTGGAGGGTCTTTGGTGGATCTATTACTTCTTGCGCATTTGGGTGCAAGTAATAGATTCGAAACGAGCTCTACCAGAGGTGATATAGACGCGGTAGGTTTTGTGGACTTAATGTGGTGGCCCATGTAGGTCCTGAGTATATTATCTCGGTTATGTTACTATATCGAGCAAGCCTGGGTATAGGATTAGAGTATAGGATCTCATCTACTTATTTAATCACTTTCCTTGATTTTGTTCCAAATTCTCATTTGACTGCTTGAATTGCATCTTGCTTGATCCTTTCACAATGTAACTCTTATCTTCTCTTTCATGCTTGATAGAGGTTAGAAATGTGACTTGTACTAGGTATATATGACCATATATCAATTACACTATTAGTTGGAATCCTGTAAGTTAGGTAGCATGCCTCACAACCTAACATCCCATAGTACTTATGACCCATTAGTGAAATATAATTTAATGACACTAAATATATGCTAGTGTAAGAAGATTGTGTTTATCTCGACTGTAGAGTTTTAGAGGTCCGTATCCCATTTGGTCGACAAAAGATTTAGACAAGAAGTTAGTATGTCAACTGTAGAGGCACAAACACCGGATGTCTTTTGCATTATTGATGAGTTTAATCTATTTAAATTTATATCTTTATTATCCATTATTATATTTATTTTTCGTTCGACTTATTCTGCTGTATAGTCTAGTTTTGCAAGCTTTATTCTTGTCATGAACTTGTTCAGACAGTTGTTTTATGGTCTGGCCAACTTTATTACATATTGTCTTTCTTGGTATTTGTATTCATGTGGCATCAGTATATTATTATTTGATCAGCATTAATGCACTTGGATCCATATGAGATTATACTATATGGATTGAGATATAGTTGACTTAGCTTATTCAATAAATATACTTGCCCTCTAGATAGGTCCGAGTATATCATATCGGTTAAGTAACTGCACTAATACGAGCCTGCGAATAAAAATATACCAAAATATGATCTCATCCACCACTGCCTTGGCAACTCTCTTTTGAATTCCTGAATCGCCTTTGAACTCCGTATTTGAATTCGTTCACCTCTTTTTTGAACTCTTATTATTGTTTTTCGTCTTCCCTTATTTCGAAAAGAAAACACTCGTGCTTAAGGGAAGTTAGACATTCTGGTAGTACTAGGTATAACTCCCATAGGCCAATTGCAAAATTAGTTTGTTATCTTTTGTGATTAAGGGTGTGTCATATGTAATAGAATCTTCGAGACTGGTGAGCACTATTGAATGATTGAGGAGAATTTATAGAATAGAGAGACATTATTTTTAGATCATTAATATATAGCTTAAGATCGTTAATGCAACCAAGTAGTGACCGTTCATCCTCTGTCCTATCAATATCCCTTTATATTGTGTTACTTATTCACTTTATGTGTTCTCCCTCAACCTCAATTTCATATGTAATTTTCATGTATTGGGACTTATTTCGTGCCTTAATACCTCATCTAAAATTGGCCCTACTGACCATTAGAATTTAATGCATGAGTTATATTTTCTCCTTCCCGAGTTTAAGATACGATATCTCATACTTGACACAGCTCTACCACATGACATCCCCATTATTCTAAAATCGTGTCATATTTTTAATTTTGAGAAAAAAATTCTTGTAAGTTTGGTAGAATGTAAACCCCATAATATTTAATTACATTTTTTTTAAAATAATTTTTTTATTTGTTTAACTGTTGAATTTTGTTAGATTTATTTTTTTGTTAATTTTGTAAACCCCCTAATTTTTTCAAAATTTTCAAAACTGGATTTTTCACAAATTTCTGGAATTTTCTGGGAATTTTCTGTTATTTAAAAACAGGATTTTAATTATTAAATAATTTTTAATTGATAATAAAAGATATTAAAATATTATGGAAATAATATTTTTGGGTGTAAAATGAAAAACAGGACTTAGGACAATTTTTCTGGAATTTATCGGACCCCGGACCTATTTTTAAATGCCAAAAAAGTATTTACCTAGTAATTAATTAATTATTAAATTAATTACTGATTTTATTATATTATTATTATTATTTTTATTATTATTATTAATTACCCTCAGCCCGTGGCCCATTACCTAGGCCCAGCCCAGCCTAACCCGGCCCGTGGGCTACCGGGTCGGGTCGGGTCGGTCAGACCCGAACCCGTACTCGCCCGACCCGCAAACCAACGAACCCAGCCCCCCACTCGCCCGCGTCGTACGCCGCCCCGCCCGGCGCGCCGCCCGCTCCGGCCGGCCCCTCACCGCCACGACCGCCCTCGCCTCGCCTCTCTCGGCCCGCCTCGCGCCGCTGCCACCCTATTTAATCCCCCGCCGTCTCCAGTTCCACGAACCGCCACCGCCACCACCCGCTCAGCCGCCACGCCGCCGTGCCCAGCCCGCCGGACCTCCCCGCCGCGTCCACCGCCTGCACGACAGCCCCCTCCTCCTTCTTCCTCCTCCCCGCCCGTCGAACAGCCGTCGACGACAGCCGCCCGCAACTCGCAGCAACTCGAGCAGCCCGCGCCGCCTCCAGCGCCGCCGCCTCCGCCCGAGCGACGCGCCGCCCTCCGCCGCAGCTCCCCCGGCCGGCCTCCCCCGCCCTGGGCCGCCGCAGAGCCGCCGGAGCTCAGCCGAGTTCCCAAACCCTAACCCTAATTTGAATTCCTGTGTCCGACCGTGTCGGACACGTGTCGGACACGATCGAGTTTGGGTTTTTCGGGTCCCCTTCAGGTGCGTGTATCTTCTTGCTCGTAGCTCGGATTTCGATTCCGTAAATTGCGTTGTGAAGCCTGTATGACCCTCTCAGTGTCCGGACAAACCGTTCGGGGCATCGCGTCCTGTGGTGATCGCACACCGCGATCCAAAAACAGGAAAAACCAGATCCTGTTTCACCCCGGAACTGAGTACGCCCCGCCAAACGGGACGACTTGGTCGTGCGCGGTCTTCACAGATACGTGCGCCTCGTCGATACGGACGTGTGGGATTTCGCGGAAGCTGATTCGGGTGTGCGTGCACACCGAAATCAACGCGTATCCGCGGACATCGCCCCGTATCCGACTTTTCTGCAATTCGACCTAACTTTGTGTACACACGTCGGATCGAGACGAAACTTGCACCATCGGACTCGTAACGATACGCTGGTCCTATGGGTCAAGTTTGGTTTGATTCTGAGAACGTTGACGAAATCGCGTGTCGTGGGCCCCACAGGCCCCGCCCGACGGGCAATTTTGTGATCGGCTCATCGGAATTCAATTCTGAAGGTTCCGTTGGGTTCGTATCATCGTTCTTGACCTGTTGACACTAAGTTTGGTGAATTTGAGATCGTTGAACTGGACGCATTTTTCGGTGCAAAGCGGGCCCACCGGTGGACCCCGTTTTGGCCCGAAACTGCCGTTTCTGCCCTTGTCTCCAAACTGGACTCAAGGACAGACGTTTCTAGATGATTGATATTTTCTGGATCTGATGGTGATGTTTGTTTCAGCAACCGGAGTACCGCCTGCAAATCCAACCGAAGTCAGAACCGCAAACATAGCCGAAACCACAAGCAAGTGTACCTTGCCAAACGCTGCAGCTTGCTATATATTTTCTTGGTTAATTTTGCATCAGTGAGAACATAAAGCTTGTAAATTCTCAGTAATTTCTGTTATAGTATTTTATTTGAATTCTGGTAGATCCATATGTAACTTGTTTTAACTGCTTAACCTAGGAAACGTGTGACGTGCTTAGTGTCCGATCATAGTCGGGTGCCAACCCCGTACGCGGTGTTGGGTACGTCATTAGAGATGGACAATCGATACCCTTATTCTCGTACTTGTCCTATCAAGTACACCAGAACCCAGGACACTTGACACTATTTCATGAGACAGAGTCTTCCTGAGACATTCGAGGTGATTCTGTATAGGATGCATGTTTTATGACATAGACTTTACATTCTTAGACATTTGATTCATAGCTATCAGACTTGCTGCATTAGTTATAATCGTGCGTGACATGGACATGAGGCATCGTGGACATGAGATGTGGGATTACATTGGGTGGGGAGAGACACACAGACTACAGGCTGATATTTTATATAAAACATAGTATATAACATAGTATAGTTCATAGTTATTGCCGCTACCGGCTCCCCGACACAGAGCTTGTAGTGGCTTCAGCCTGAGTTCTAGTGCTGCTCTCATATTGCATATCACTTAGTTGGTTACATAGCTTACCCTCTTGTTTAATTATCTGCTGCACTGTGTTTATTTTGGCTTGTATTTACTGTACCTTGCTGTCCCCTGAGGACCTGGATCCGGATTATGTCCCCAGGTACAGCTGAAGAGAACTACCCAGAGGTGTACGGTACCGGAGCACTCCTTGGAGCAGAACAAGGAACAGAGGACGAAGTAGTGGCCGAAGATTTCTCCTGAGCACCGGCTTCAACAACACAGTATTTACATTTTCAGCATTTCAATTCCTACCTTTTTTCCTTAAATATAACAGAATAATTCTCGGATTTGTTTCCCGAGACAACCTTATTTGTTATTGCATATTTATTTCCATTGCATTATTTCTGGCAATTAATCTGTATTGTTCTGTGGATGAGATTAGTAATACCTGAGACTTGTAACTTATTACTGCTAGACTACAGCTTAAGCATGCCCTGATGGATCCATTAAATTGGGTTGTCCATCGGTACGTGCTGCTGGCCATTGCTCACGTGCTCAGTCCCTCGTCATTTTGGCACTGGGGCGTGACATGGTTTTTGTGGTGGCCCATGCAGGTCTACGACTAAATTGTTCGGTTTCAACTTAGGGACCGAACAGGCCTGCAATAAGATAGGATAAGTTTTTAGGATCTCATCCACTTGCTTGAATCGTTTTTGATATCTGTATCGTACTCGAACTAATTTAAATTTGCATCTTGCCTTGATTCCTGTGCGCCTCTTATTGGTTATTTTGGATACAGGGAAATGGACCCACAAGAATGCAACGAGACTCCCGTCGGAACACCACAAGCTACAGGTGTCACCTATGACGACGAAGTGATACCAGTCGGAGGAGTTCCCTCAACTCAACAAAGCCAGCAGGCAGGTCAACCTACCTCCCGATTCCGGCGCGACGACATCCCACCTTCGCCGCAGTTCGTTCGACCAACGCCCGTGCTCCCACAAGGACAGCCAATTGACGGGCAGCAGATATTCCAAATAATCTACGCGATGATGCAAGCTCAGCAACAAGTCTAACACGAGGCTCAGCATCGCAAAGCTAACTTCTGGAGGGACTGCATCGTAACTGTACTGGAGCAGGCCAACCTACCAGCTCGACGGCCATCTACAGGCTCTATCACCGACTTCCGCCAACTGAAGCCCCACACCTTTTCTGGAAAAGAGGAGCCCACAGAAGTTCACGAGTGGCTCACCAACATACGGCATCAACTTGAAGCAGCTGAGCTTCCACGGGAACGCTGGATGACTGTCGTCCGAATGCAGTTGACAGGCAACGCGCACCACTGGTGGTTGTCTGAGGAGACGCAACTCGGACCAGACTGAGTCACTTGGGAGGAGTTCTCCAGACTCTTCCAAGAGATGTACATTCCGGCTATCGCTCGATCAGAACTGCGGGACAAATTCAATTGCCTCACTCAGGACTCTATGACGGTGGAAGAATACAACGCAGAATTTATTCGTCTGAGCCGCTTCGCCCCCACCCTGATCCCGACAGAGGAAGAGAAGGCCGAGAAATTCTTCGACGGACTGAACTTCGAGCTACAGAGACTCATCGGATCCGTCGCACCTACCTCCTACTCAGACGTTCTCGCTGCAGCCCGACGCATGGAACGCGTCACCAGGAGGGAGTCTCGCCACAAGCGGCCAATCACCTCAGCACCAGACAGAGCATCACCAGGAGAATCTGCAAAGAGATCTCACACGCACCAGCCACCCAGGACAGCTTCGCAGACCCTTCCTACCTGTCACTACTGCGGCAAGATAGGCCATGTCGAGAGGGACTGCAGACGTAAGTTGGGATTGTGCCTGATTTGCGGCACCAATCAACACATAGCCAAGGACTGTCCCCAGCATCGAGATGGAGCACCAAGGGCAAACCAACCAGCTTTGCCAGCACCGAGGCCACCTCTGGCACCTCAGGCGACACTTTTCCAGCAAGCCCAACAACAGCAGAGGAATCCACCACAAGGACGAGGACAAGCTTATGCGATGACTGTGCAGGACGCTGATGCGAGTAAGTGAATCGTAGTTATTCGTTTCTAGTCTTGTTTTAGCTCGTGCCTATTGGTTCGTGACCTCAGCCCCATCCTAGTAAATTACAACCTGTTAATAACAACCTGGTTTTCATAAAAGTTGTAGATCTTTTGTTTTAACTAGATTTTCTGGAAGTGCATAACTTTCATTTTTAGGGAAACAGTATTTCCCTAAGTATCTTGTGATGTATTTTCAAACGATGCTTGCGACCGCGTCATCTCTGTTGATCGGTTATTCTTTTGATTGCGAGGACGCAATCCTCTTAAGGGGGGTAGATTGTAAACCCCCTAATTTTTTCAAAATTTTCAAAACTGGATTTTTCACAATTTTCTGGAATTTTCTGGGAATTTTCTGTAATTTAAAAATAGGGTTTTAATTATTAAAAGATTTTTAATTGATAATAAAAGATATTAAAATATTATGAAAATAATATTTTTGGGTGTAAAATGAAAAACTGGACTTAGGATAATTTTTCTGGAATTTATCGGACCCCGAACCTATTTTTAAATGCCTAAAAAGTATTTACCTATTAATTAATTAATTATTAAATTAATTACTGATTTTATTATATTATTATTATTATTTTTATTATTATTATTAATTACCCTCATCCCGCGGCCCATTACCTAGGTCCAGCCAGCCTAACCCGGCCCGTGGGCTACCGGGTCGGGTCGGGTCGGTCAGACCCAAACTCGCACCCGCCCGACCCGCAAACCCACGAACCCAGCCCCCCACTCGCCCGTGTCGTACGCCGCCCCGCCCGGCGCGCCGCCCGCTCCGGCCGGCCCCTCACCGCCACGACCGCCCTCGCCCCGTCTCTCTCGGCCCGCCTCGCGCCGCTGCCACCCTATTTAATCCCCCGCCGTCTCCAGTTCCACGAACCGCCACCGCCACCACCCGCTCAACCGCCTCGCCACCGTGCCCAGCCCGCCGGACCTCCCCGCCGCGTCCACCGCCTGCACGACAGCCCCCTCCTCCTTCTTCCTCCTCCCCGCCCGTCGAACAGCCGTCGACGACAGCCGCCCGTAGCTCGCAGCAACTCGAGCAGCCCGCGCACCTCCAGCGCCGCCGCCTCCGCCCGAGCGACGCCCCGCCCTCCGTCGCAGCTCCCCCGGCCGGCATCCCCCTCCCTGGGCCGCCGCAGAGCCGTCGGAGCTCAGCCGAGTTCCCAAACCCTAACCCTAATTTGAATTCCTGTGTCCGACCGTGTCGGACACGTGTCGGACACGATCGAGTTCGGGTTTTTCGGTTCCCCTTCAGGTGCGTGTATCTTCTTGCTCGTAGCTCGGATTTCGATTCCGTAAATTGCGTTGCGAAGCCTGTATGACCCTCTCGGTGTTCGGACAAACCGTTCGGGGCATCGCGTCCTGTGGTGATCACACACCGCGATCCAAAAACAGGAAAAACCAGACCCTGTTTCACCCCGGAACTGAGTACGCCCTGCCAAACGGGACGACTTGGTCGCGCGCGGTCTTCACAGATACGTGCGCCTCGTCGATACGGACGTGTGGGATTTTGCGAAAGCTGATTCGGGTGTGCGTGCACACCGGAATCAACGCGTATCCGCAGACATCGTCCCGTATTTGACTTTTCTGCAATTCGACCTAACTTTGTGTACACATGTCGGATCGAGACAAAACTTGCGCCATCGGACTCGTAGCGATACGCTGGTCCTGTGGGTCAAGTTTGGTTCGATTCTGAGAACGTTGACGAAATTGCGTGTCGTGGGCCCCACAGGCCCCGCTCGATGGGCGATTTTATGATCGGCTCATCGGAATTCAATTCTGAAGGTTCCGTTGGGTTCGTATCATCGTTCCTGACCTGTTGACACTATGTTTGGTAAATTTGGAGACCGTTGACCCGGACGCATTTTTCGGTGCAAAGCGGGCCCACCGGTGGACCCCGTTTTGGCCCGAAACTGCCGTTTCTGCCCTTGTCTCCAAACTGGACTCAAGGACAGACGTTTCTAGATGATTGATATTTTCTGGATCTGATGGTGATGTTTGTTTCAGCAACCGGAGTACCGCCTGCAAATCCAACCGAAGTCAGAACCGCAAACATAGCCGAAACCACAAGCAAGTGTACCTTGCCAAACGCTGCAGCTTGCTATATATTTTCTTGGTTAATTTTGCATCAGTGAGAACATAGAGCTTGTAAATTCTCAGTAATTTCTGTTATAGTATTTTATTTGAATTCTGGTAGATCCATATGTAACTTGTTTTAACTGCTTAACCTAGGAAACGTGTGACGTGCTTAGTGTCCGATCATAGTCGGGTGCCAACCCCATACGCGGTGTTGGGTACGTCATTAGAGATGGACAATCGATACCCTTATTCTCGTACTTGTCCAATCAAGTACACCAGAACCCAGGACACTTGACACTATTTCATGAGACAGAGTCTTCCTGAGACATTCGAGGTGATTCTGTATAGGATGCATGTTTTATGACATAGACTTTACATTCTTAGACATTTGATTCATAGCTATCAGACTTACTGCATTAGTTATAATCGTGCGTGACATGGACATGAGGCATCGTGGACATGAGACGTGGGATTACATTGGGTGGGGAGAGACACACAGACTACAGGCTGATATTTTATATAAAACATAGTATATAACATAGTGTAGTTCATAGTTATTGCCGCTACCGGCTCCCCGACACAGAGCTTGTAGTGGCTCCAGCCTGAGTTCTAGTGCTGCTCTCATTTTGCATATCACTTAGCTGGTTACATAGCTTACCCTCTTGTTTAATTATCTGCTGCACTGTGTTTATTTTGGCTTGTATTTACTGTACCTTGCTGTCCCCTGAGGACCTGGATCCGGATTATGTCCCCAGGTACAGCTGAAGAGAACTACCCAGAGGTGTACGGTACCGGAGCACTCCTTGGAGCAGAACAAGGAACAGAGGACGAAGTAGTGGCCGAAGATTTCTCCTGAGCACCGGCTTCAACAACACAGTATTTACATTTTCAGCATTTCAATTCCTACCTTTTTTCCTTAAATGTAACAGAATAATTCTGGGATTTGTTTCCCGAGACAACCTTATTTGTTATTGCATATTTATTTCCATTGCATTATTTCTGGCAATTAATCTGTATTGTTCTGTGGATGAGATTAGTAATACCTGAGACTTGTAACTTATTACTGCTAGACTACAGCTTAAGCATGTCCTGATGGATCCATTAAATTGGGTTGTCCATCGGTGCGTGCTGCTGGCCATTGCTCACGTGCTCAGTCCCTCGTTATTTTGGGACTGGGGCGTGACAAATTTGGAAGTAAATTCTTTGATATGCTATTTATATAGATATTTATTTAAAGGTATTTCACAAAAATATTTTTATTATTATTAAAATTCTTTGTCAAAGTAATGTATTTTCTCTTAGAATTTATTAAATACAAGAATATATATTTTTGTATATTTTTCCATATAATTATATAAATTATTTATTAAAAGAGAAAAAATATAATAATAAAATAATAAACATATTTATAGTGTATAATTACTTATTAAGTTGCTATAAATTTTTTCTAGATTTAATTAATTCTATTAGATATCTATTTTCTTAGAATTAAATTTATCTTTGTTTTTTTATATATGTAAATATATATATGTAAATAAATATTTAGTTATTAATTAAAAATAAAAGAAAGGAAAGATAAAAATACCTAAAAACCTAACAGTCTACCAGCCCCTAGTCCGCGTTTCCCTGACCCCCGTGTGCGCGCGCGGCCTAAACCCGACTTCCCCCTCTCTCTCGTTCTCCCTCTATATAATATGAACTAAACCCTAACCCCAACACCTAGATCCACTCCACCGTCGCCCCTATGGCCGATGACCACCGCTTGGGCCGCCGGTTGGTCGTACGAACAGCGGTATGTGGCAATAACAACCGCAATAACAACAACAACGCATCAGTAACTACCCATCTTTGAATGCAGTTTTCTCCTTCGACGTTCATCTATTTCATGTTCCGTCTTCTCTGATACCTTCACAACATAACCCTTTCCGTGTCCCTTCAAGTATCATATTTTACTTTGCGTTGTGTGAATTTTAAATCGAGTTCCAAAATAAAGAAATACTATGATTTTCAGGAACCTAAAAAATAGTCCACGATACCTACTTTAGGAACCCATATCTTTCTCCACAGTTGGAGAAGCGTTGAACCAATTTTACCTATGTGCATACCACCTGGCTGACAATTAAATCCATAAAATAGTTTAATTTAATTTATAGTTTTTAGCTATTGAAAATAAGGTTAAAAATTATGAAAAACTTATTTTTAAAATAATAAAATTTGCGATACAGTGTGCACCGTCAAACCAGACCACTTCGCTGTGTACCAGTTGCACCAAAATATGCGTATGGTATATCTGGACGTATTGGCTTTCGTAGAAGTTGATTTGGACGTGCGTGCATACTGGAATTAACCCGTATCCATAAAAAGTCTCATATATTATTGTTTTATAAATTCTCCAATTAGTTTATGATTGTTTATCGGACCGCAATGAAACTTGCTCCATTGGACTCGCAGCGTCTGACTTGTCCCGTGACCAGAGTTTCGCTTGATTCTGAGTCAGTCGATGTATCACTGTTTTGTGGGCCCCACGATTCGACTTGACGAGCAAATTTGTGATCGGCTCAGCAGAATCCAAAATTATACATACCATTGAGTTTGTATCTTCGATTATGATTCATTTAACCTATAATTTATTCTATTTTGAGACTTTTACCCCTGGCATATTTTTTGGTACAAAGTAGCCTACATGCAGACCCTACTTTGGCCCAAAATTATCGTTTTAGTCCATATGTCCAAATTGGATGAAAGGGTACTATTTTCTTACTATCTTATTCATTTCAAAAATGTTATTGATGTCTGTTGCAGCATCTAGAGATATTTATTTAGCTTCCATATTTTTTAGTTCGTTGTACCTGTTGTTTACGTTGTTTTAGCACCAAATCCCCACCAGGCAAGTATACCTTGTCATGATGATTTCTTATTTACATTCATTATTGCATGTTTTATTTTTGTTAGTTGTTTAGTTATTTTTAATGCTATTAAACTACGTGTCCAAGACAAACTTGGGTGCAACGACGGAATGCATCGTTATTTATTTTTACTATACGTATTGACCTAGAGTTATGTGACCACCATATATTTGTGAGGTATTCTCATATCTCCATGTTCTGGCACGTACTTTGTACATACACGGATATGTGATACACGTGAGAGGCTCGTACTATCGTATTCGGGTCACTCCAGATATATAAGGGACGGGTGTCGGCCTAGTCATATTTAGTGTCTAGGTGCATTCATTGGACTTAGTGGTGAGGAACTAGACGTATCGTAGATACGATCTGGACAGTCATTTGGGTGGAAAGGGTATACACGAGTTGATTGGGCTACTTTGCACTTTCCTGTGATCGTAGGCTCTGAGGAAGATGCAGGTTGACGACTATGGATTTATATGAGAGAGATTAGCCTCTGACATCCAGGGGATGCTTTGCGGCACGCACATATAATTAGATAGATTATGTACATTTAGATCTCTAGTATTGAAGGAGTCTATATCAATTCCATTTTATCTAGACAACCAATTCGTGCGAAGGTTATCCTCAATTGCATTCACATAGCTTTGTTAGTTTACCCAGTACATATGTTTATATTCAATTTATGATTGGCATGATTCTATATATCTTATTACATCCCTCTGAGGACCTGGTCCCTTTTTAGGTTGATCATGACTATTTGCAGGAGCACGGACCAGGACCTGCTACTTCATTCTCTTCCGATGAGCTCTTCTCTTCGAGTTTATTTGATTCATAGTTGATGGACTTGTTAGGTTGTTACTATATCTTTTGTTATTTATCTTAATAATTGGATTATGTTTTCTTATCTGAGTTTGGTTATGGATTTGTCTTCACCCAACTAATTTCTCTTATCAAGTATTTCGTACTTGATTCAGTTATATAGTTGATTGGTTATTTATTTCTTTTTGATTCCATGGATGGGATTTAGTTATGCCCTGTGCCTTGTGACTTATATATATACCACTTGTGAATTATTATTCATAATATAGTATGCGTATATGTTATGATTTTTATATATTAGAGTTTTCATATACATACGGCTGATATGCTTATGTATTCCTAATCCTAAGTATTTGGGACTAGGACGTGACACTTAACACTACTAGCGTACTTAGAGTTAAGTACGGGTGATAAGTTTAGATGACGACCATTATCAGAGGTAATATGGATGTGATAATCGATAGTCAAGTAGGGAGGTTTGCTCAGAGGTAAGAAGGACTTAGCAAATTCTACTGGAAAGGATGTAGGGACGATAGCTCAGAGGTAACATAGACGTGAGCTAATGCCCAGGAGAACTAATTTTGAGTGGTCTACCCAAAAGTGTTGATAGACCTGAGAATTGCTCCACTAGGGAGCTTTTGAGGATCAATTACCCAAAAGTGTTGATAGACCTGAGAATTGCTCCACTGGGGAGCTTTTGAGGATCAATTAGGGGAGCTTTTGAGGATGAATTATCTATTGCGTATTCAGGACTCCTGAATACATATAATGGCTTTTACCGTGATTTGTAAAGGAGAAGTGCATATTGTGCTTACATACTTGCTGGTGATGAACAATGAAGAAGGTACACTGCAGATCTTAGTTGTCCTGCTGATAATAAAGGGAGTACAAGTTTAGCTTAGACATAGTACTTTTTGAGGAACTTGCCATTGATAAACATCAAGAGCAAGTCGCTATTGAGTTTTGTGAGCCGGTAGGAGCCGTTGGAGAATACGGACTCCATAATAAACGGGGCCTCCCATTTAGATTAGAATTTATCGGCCGTCTTGTGGGTCATAACCATCGGTCTTCTTACTGTCAAGACAAGATCACACACTTGGAAAGCTCTCTCCTTAACCCGTTTTATGAATGCTCCTGGGAGGCGTGCTTGGTACAACTCAATGCGCTATTGAACTAAGAGTCGCTTCTCGTCGAATGCTTCTAACTTTTGTAGCCGTCGGCGTGATTATCGTCATTTGTGAACTTGTTGGAAATGGCCACTCAGAGTGAGGGGATTTGGACTTCAAGGGGAAGGACAGCTTCGCTCCTATAGACTAGGGAGAATAGCGTACTGCCAGTTGGTGTCCGGACCGTTGTGTGATAGGGCCCAAAGACACTCTCCCAACTTCTCATTCCAGTCGTGTTTATTGGATGACACAAACTTCTTGAGTAAATTTATAATGGTCTTATTGAATACTTCTACCAGACCATTTACTGCTAGGTAGTAGGCGGTCGAGGCTATATTCTGGATTCAATTTTTGTCATAAAATTGGTAGAATACGTAGCTTATAAATTATGGACCATTATCGTGGATGATCCTTTGTGGCAAGCCAAAGCGGTATACAACGTGATGCTTGATAAAGCTGATCACGTTTGATGTCTATACTTCTGTAAGAGGAACAACTTTCGCCCACTTGGAGAAGTAGTCGTTGACAGCCAAGATGAACTGATATCCCTTAGATGAAGGTAGAGTAATCAACCCAATGATGTCAATTCCTCTTGCTTCAAATGGCCAGGATGCTACTGTTGGGTGTAAAAAAAATTTAGGGTTGGTAGATGAAGTCTGAGTTGATTTGACATATTTTGTATTTTCTCGAATAATCGATGACATCTACTACCATTGTCGGCCAATAATAACCCATCCTCCGAAGACGATGATCATGTACCTTCGAACCGGGTTGATGTGTGCCGCAAACACTATCGTGAGCTTCACAGAGTATTTGCTTCACCTCTGCATTCTATAAGCATCGTAGCAGAAGCCTATCATAGGAATGATGATACAACATCTTAGTAGACGCATAGTAATAGAACCAGAGGGAGCATCTCCTAATTGAAGTAGCCTCCTTTGGGTCCTCAGGCAGGATCCTATAGACTGCATAGTCGATAAATGGGAGTCTCCAGTCTTGGGCGATGGTGTCTGTCTCCACTGAATAGCTCGGGCACGTGCTGAGGTTATTTTTTGGGATACTAGTTCTTGGCTGACCACAGTGATCAGTTCATGAGTATTGACCGGAATGGTCAACGAGGCTGCAAGGCTGGCTAGGGCGTCGGCCTCGATATTCTGTAGTCGGGGTATGTGTTCTATAAAGAAGCACTCGAAAGTAAAAATTATACTAAGTGAGGCTTGATGGTAGGGGATTAAATATTCTTGTCGGACTTCGTACTCTCCGTGGATTTGACTGACGATCAACTTTGAATCGCCATATGCCTCAAGGTATCCCACCCCTACTTCTTTAGTGAGTTGGAGTCCAATAATGAAAGCGTTGTACTCTGATAAATTATTGGAGCATGGTTCTTTGAGAGAGTAAGCGCAGTGGATAACTAAATCATATAGAGAAATTAGTACTATTTTAACCCCAGCGATGATATTTCCTTTGGGCCCTATTCTTGAAGCACAATAGAAGAACATTCGCCAAACGATCTCGCATGTGGTCGCATTTGAGTCCACTACTTCGTCTGGGATCTCCTCATAGAGCTTTGAGGTTCTTGGCACTGGATGAGCTGTCAGAAAATTGGCCAAAGCTTGGGCCTTGACTGCCTTCTACGGAATGAATACCATATCGTATGACAACAATAGTATCACCCATGTAGCCAAACGAGAGTTAAGCACCCCTGGCTTGGTCATAAGAACCATGCGAGGGTTAACTCGCGAGATCACATAGATTGTTTGCCTAACCACATAAGCCGAGTCTTCTGGATACCAAAGACCAAAGAAAGATATTCCTTTTCAATAGGACTGTACCTGTGCTCCATGCCGACTATTATTCTGCTGAGATAGTAGATGGCCTGCTCATGACCTGCATCACTCTTCTGGTCTAGTAGAGCACCGAAGGAGTGATCCATAACACTCACGTATAGCAAGAAGAGTCTTCCCATAACGGGGGCTACCAAGACTGGAGGAGTTGTAAGATAGCTCTTGATGTCGTCGAATGCCTGCTAATATTCTTTGGTCCAGACGAAGGAGACTCCCTTCTTCATGAGCTGAGTGAACAGTTGATAACGTCAAAAGAGGTTTAATATGAACCTCCAGATGTATGCCAACCTCCCTTGAAGGCTATGAAGTCCCCTGAGGTTCTTTGGTGGGTGCATTTCAAGGATTGCTTTGGTCTTGTCAGGGTCTATATGAATGCCCTTTAAAGTTATGATAAAATCCAAGAATTTGGAGACTCCCAAGAATGACTTGGTAGGATTCATCTTCAACTAATGCGCCTGCATTAGATCAAATACCGTCCTCGGATGTTGGAGGTGGTAGTCTTGAAAGCGACTTTTGACAGCAATGTCATCGAGATAACACTCAACTGTCTTACGTAGATGTTTATGAAAGATGGTGCTCATATCTCGCTGGTATATAGCACTTGCGTTCATCAGACCAAAGGGTATAATTGTGTAGCAATATACCTCTATTGGTGTTTAGAATAACATATGCTTCTCTTCATCTGTGGATATCTTGATCTAATTATAGCCCCAAAATCCATTCATGAAGGATATATGCTCGAAGCCACAGGTGTTATGGATCATGTTGTTCATAATCGAAAGAAAAAACTGGCCCTTCAGGCTTGCTTCATTTAGATCATGAAAGTTAATGCAAATCTGGATCTTTCTGTTCTTTTTGATGACGGACACAATATTAGCTAACCAATCTGGATGTTGTTTCTTGTGGATGAATCCACTGGCTATCAGTTTATTCACTTCAGCCTCTATGGCATTCAAGATGTCTGGACAAAACTGCCACTGTTGTAGCTTTACTGGCTTAGCATTTTGCAAGATATTGAGCTTGTGGAGTGTAATTTGGGGATCTAATCATGGCATGTCTTCATAGATCCAAACAAAGACGTCGATATACTCCCTTACGAATTGCAACAGGGATTCACGATCTTCACCGGACAGACTTTTGCTAATGAAGATAGGTTAAGATAGGTTTAGGGGCGGATTCGTCGCTTAGATCAACTTGTATGACTTTGTCCTCGGTGGAATGTTTTTATTGCTCGAACCGTAGATCCTATTATGCGTCCAGGCGTTGGGTCCATGGCTAGACCTCGAAGGGTTCAAGTAGGTTCTCATTATTTTCTTTTGGGTAAGCGGATGCCATATTGACAGATAGGGTTTTCTTAGGCATATTTCCTATGCTTATATCGAAAGTCCCAAGTGGAGGATTATGAAGAGTGAGAATACACTTCTCCCTCATCCTTCGAGTCTTCAGGAGTAGATGGAGGTGTAACGTACCCTAGAATATGGTGAGTCTTATTGTATTATTCCTCGGACTTGCCTGCAGAAGTGAGGAGATGCAGAGGCAGTCGTTATCATTTTCCATAATTCATGCCTCGATCGCTTTTAAGATCATAACCCATCTTCTGGATAAGGTGCTTAGCTTGTGAGCTGTAGTGGTATATTTGCATCCTTCCGCCCTCAGGTTCTGGTTCTGGTTCTTGTTCCTCCGAGATGAAGGATTGAGGACATTATATTATACCAAAGATGATAGGTTTTTATTCCCTCCTCCTTGCTGGCACTGTGAAGTAGGAGTTTTGGTTAGGGAGAATTCGGTTCATTGCATAGGTAGTCACCTATGTATGCACCTGCGGGCCTAGATCGTGCTCTAGAGAGTACATTGTACTTAAATGTGTGACCTCAGAGTAGTTCAAATATAACCCTTTATTCGTTAAGTATGGTATCTTTTTTGGGAAATTTTATCATCTAGGGAAGGAACATCAGCATGATCAGCTATGTACTCTTCCACTTCATCTTTTTCGACTCCATTTTTAATGTGTGTGACGGCTTCGGAGGTCTCTTGCGAAGTTTTACCATTAGTAATTCTAAAGCAGTAGTAGGTACATAATCTTCTTTAGGTGGTCAATTTGGCCTTCATAGATGAATGACCAGGGGTTTTGGTGCCTTCCTGTGCAGATTTACCATGAGGGGAGGAGTGTGTCAGGGACACGTCCTTTGAGACGGACCCTTAAGGGTTCGTCCGATGTTGTGCCAGTTTTTGCTTCATCGTCAGCATTATTGCCATATTTGTCTTGGTGGACTTGCTTGTAGAGGATTGAGTCAGAGTAATAGGCCTCGAACCCTTTGAACGGATCAACGTCGACAAACTCTGTCTTGACAACACGATGAACGTCGATGTACTTTATGTACCGGTGCAGGGTTGACGGTATGATCATGTACTTATGTATCCACGGATGCCCTAACAAGACGTTATAGGATATGTCTACGTCTATGACATAGCAAGTGACCTCTGTTTTCAAATCGTCGATCTAATATTTCAAGCAAATCTTACCCAGAGGGTAGCTCCTTCCAGCGTTAAAGCCACTGATGGCATTATTGGTTGCTGCCAACCGGTACATAGGGATGCCCAAGGTCTGAAGTAGACTTCACATTATGATGCTAATGGATGAACCACGGTCAATGTGCATCTGGTCTACTTTGATGGCACCGATATACCCTGTGTACTATTGTTCTTTATTGGGTATCACCTCCATCACATTGTTGCAGTGGGGACATACGGCGGGGTCCTCGACCGGTGGCCTGACCTGGGCCAGGTAAGTGTCGGCGTTCTGTAATGCCTCATTTAGAGCACCTCAGGTGTCTTTGGAGAGGCGGAGGAGCTCAAAGAGAGATAGTTTAGCTAGAGTATTGGCGAGTTGTGCCAATATGTCAAAGTTATAGGGCTTCTTTAGACCCTGTGCTGTATCCTTTCACAGAGGCTTGTCAAAGCGAGTCTGGTTTTATTTGTCTGCTGCGGGGGGTTGAGACAGATATATAAAGTATAGTGATTGGAGGTACATTATCGTCGGGAGCATCGTAGTCCCGCTGGTAGTCAAGGCTTGACCTAATTACCTCCGCTATGGCTTCCTCGGTAGTAAGGGAAACCAAGTGGTAAGATTTGGATTTTCTTTCTTTGGACTTGACGTCAAAAAGCGTTGCTTGCTATATCAAGTCTGGAACGAGATCATAATAAACCCACATGACCTCACCTCAGGGTATACTAAGTGGTACCAACCTGACTACTTGGTTGCAAGCTGGAGGGAGGTTGACAACCTCTATCATTGCCTTTGGAATTAGAACAACACCATCTTGGACCTCCATTGCTGGGAAGTCGCCAAACTAAAAAGATATCATGTTAGCAGTGACTGTCTTTTCGTCAAAGTCCACGGTAAGGTCTTTGGTATCAAGAAAGCGCTGGAAGTATTGCTTCAGTATATAACAATCCTTCATTGAATGGTGGACGTACCAGTGGTAGTGGCAGTACTTGGGATCATCGATCTTATCTGCCTCCTCAGGATGTTTGATGTAGGAAAGCCAAAGCTTGTTTCCCTTCATCAATATATCGAAGATCTCCATAACGTCCTCATCTTCAAAAGAATAAGTTTTCTTTAGTTTTGGAGCCTCTGTAGGCTTCTGTTCGGGCTTCTTAGCTAGATTGGCAACAAGGGCTTGCTTGCCTTTACCATCACGGATATTGTTGCCGTTGTTGTTGTTGTTGTTGTAAGAATGTCTTCCTCTATCAACGTCGACGGGAATTTATATGCCTTGCAATCATGCGTCCTTTACTTTCCTTTCAGCACCGACATCATTTATGATGAACGCTGTCAATTCTTTGAACTGATTGTCGCCCATCCAGAGCCTGATTATTGGCAATAGACTCCTTCGGTATATGTCCATTAGCGTAGACTCAGGTTTTTTGGAGGAAAGTTTAGTGCATCTTGCCTGTATCGTTCGATGTATTCCTATTCTGGCTCTTTCTCACTTTGCATGATGTCCATTATAGAGGATATCGTCATGTCATTTCTTCCGTCATAGAATTGGGTAAGAAAAAGGCATTTGAGGTCATTAAACAATAAGATGCAATTATCTTGAAAACTAAACAACCAATCAAAAGCCACTCCCGATAGTGCCCCGACAAAGAGTTTGGTGAGAAGAGCATCGTTGCGAGGCAAATGCCCCCTTGTCATCTCGAAGTAACTCATGTACTATCGAGGAGAGGTTTTTCCATCAAACAGAGTTATGTTGAAGGGCTTGTACTTGGGCAGGTACGGTACATCTCTCTATACGAGGGGGTATAGTTGTCGAATTCCGAGCTCGTATAGGTTTTCTTGATTACACAGCGAGTCCATGCAGGCTTAAAGTTCTCAGACCTCTCTGATTGCTTCCCGGGCTTCATCTACTACAGAAGGAGTAGATAAGTCGGGCAAGACGTGGCTGTATTTGACTCCCCATTCTTCTCGGGATCCAAACTTACCTGACCTGAAACCCTTGGGGGCTGTAAGGCTATGTTTACCTTGATCTTCAACATTGTCTGGGTCAAGTCTTGCATTGACGCACTCATGGTTTGCATCATAACCTCGAGGGTCTTGGGGTATTATCTATCGTTAGGGCCCTCATGATCTTTTCCAGCCATGTACATTGTTCTCACGTGGGAAGAGATGGATAGGACGGTGGACATCGCACTTTCTGCCTTGGACTCTTGCAGTGAATAGTCCTCAGGGAATGTTGGCTATGTTGCATCCTTTTCAGATTTATAGGAAGCTGCATCTTCCCGATGGGGGTGGCTACCCCAGGAATCTCAGCGTCGATTCCTTGGGAATCTTTGTCTCCTTGGAATATTGGATTGTTTTAGAGTTCTGAGGGATCACTACCCCAGCTTGCAGAGTCATCTAAGTCTCAAGGAAGGGCTACCCCCAGCAGCTGATAATTTTTTTTTTGAGCGCGTACCCAGGAATACTCCTTCTATGGGCAATGTGGCTTGCCTTCGGTTCCTTGATGCGCTGGTTGAGAGTGAAGGATTGGATGTTCTAGACTTTCGACCTCCCCTCGTGGAGGGGGACTTCCAAGCAGAGTAATATGAGGCAAAGGGAATCTCTTCCTCCTATAGTGTTTGCACCTGCTCTTCGAAATGCTATCGGATGAGTGCTCTTGGTTGATGACTCCTATAGTGTTTGCAGGTGCTGCTACCTTGGCACAGCAGTAGTTAATAACGATGTTGGCACAGTGATGTCCTAGAGAGAATACCTCACATGCCATAGTTATTTTCCTTGTTTTGCGCTTATGATTGATCACGTTGCACAAGTCAAGTGATGGGGGATTCACCTTTATACTCTCCTTATGAGCAAGGGTCGATCGAGCATATAGGTGTGTGGGAGTTGTCTTTGCTCCCTGACCTAGGGTTCGTACAAAAACTTTCTCTGGGTTATTAGTAAAAGACTTTCGAGACCGACCCTGTCTATTTGCCACCGTGGGCTGGATGCTTGGGTCAATTTTTTACAGCTTTCTATCAGGGGCACACATAACAGTTAGCGGTGCCTAGTGACAGTTTGTCGGATGAGCAGTCGCTTGAGCCTGGCGAGCTCATACTGCCCTAGACTTCCTTATTTTAGCACGCACCGGTGCATATTGTAAAGAGTCCAAGTTTACATCTTTTTCTTTCTCAGCATGGCGTATGGAATCATTGTCGCATATGATTTGGTCAAAGAATAAACTTATGTTTTTGTCGAGGCCGCATATAGCCTTCTGCCTGCGGCTGGAGCCTGATGTCGCATGATCCTTCTTATGCGGCCTTTATTGTGGCTGCATGGAATGTGCCTTAGCACTTGAACTCCTGGAATCATAGAATTTTCCTCTGTCAGAGCTCAAATGTTGAGTACTTTCCTTGTCAGAAGAGGCTGCCGCATGAGTGGGGATAGCTCATGTGGACACATGATGTGCATTTTCTTTGGCAGGGAGAGAGACGGGGAGCGCATGCTCCATAGTTTGGCGAGACGCAGCACCCTTGGCTACCCATGTCCTGCAGGTCTTCTTAGGTTTTGCCAGCCTTGGCGAAGCGCTACCATCAGAGAGCTTTTACTCGAAGGCTTGCTGGTCGAAGCGTACAACCAGCATCTTCTGGGTCGAACCCAGCTTCGATGCGTTGGACTACGTTATGACCTTCTCATCGGAGGAGAAGGATGTCCCCAGCAGAGTCGTCACATTATTTGCCATTAACAAGTATTCAAAAGAACTTGGTTGAATTCAAATAAAATAAGTACAAAGAAATCCTAGACAGAAGATCTAGGTACACTATTTTTTTGATCTGGAGTATGTCACGATAGAGATTGTGTACTACAGTGACTCCTTTACTCCGTTGATGGTACAATGAGGGAATGAAGATGTTGTCTTATCTTTTTCTCTCTCTCGAGCTTGTGCACAAGTACCTTGCCCCTCTTTTTTGTGGGTGTACTACCCTACTACTTATAGTCGTCATGCTGACGGACTATAGTATGCCTCAGTTTGGTGGCCGCATTGGGCTCCTATAGTATATTACATTTATAACTGTAGCCGTATACCACAGGCATGCTACCATGTGGCCTCGGTTGGGATAGGGTGTTGATGATATCTCAAGGTTGTGTGACTTGGTCAACTAGACACGTAGTCAATACTGACTGTGTAAAGATCCTTCCAATTATAACGGAAAAGATCTTGCAAGCTGAGGGCTGTATAGCGTGTTGGCCACATATCTGGTTTCATTTAGGCTGGGTCTGATGGATACTTTGGCCGCATGATAACGAGGCGAGTGACCACATTGCACTGTTTACCTAACAGTCATTAATGCGTTGATGTAACATTTTTGTCTTTTCACGTGCTGTAGTCTTCACGAGTTTTAAAGCATTTCAGTATAATAAATATTGTTTCAGACAGGTTATAATTGTTGTGGCAAGGATCCTATGCGGTCACAAACTTCTTGGAAGTTCGGGCCGCATGGATATTTTACAGGCTGGACGATCCTTTCGGCCACATGTGCTTTCTGTGGCTCCTCTGCGGCCTACTTTCTCTTTGAAGGTGCATGGGCTCTATGCGGCCTACATGTCTTTCATATTTTTCATGCTTCTACATGGTGTGACACAAATATCATGGATGTTGTAGGCTTAATTTAGGTCATGGTCATATAGTGGTTGTAAGAAACGGGTCGAAGTTGGGTCTCCAATTTCGATTAGAAGGGTCACAAGCTCAAGATTAGGTTTGAATTGGGAATTATGTGAAGACTGTTGTGCGATTAAAATATAGCACATGAGAGTATGTTTGTAAGTAACACAAATGTTAGGATTGAAGATTGGCATGTCTTGGTCAAGGATATAAAATTTATTGGGTGGCAAAGGCTAGTGTAGTATTCAAAATATTGAAGCAACGGTAAGGTGCACCAAGTATAACAAAATTGAAGAAGTGATATTAAAATTAAATTTCTAGTCCTAATCAACTCTAAATCAACCATAATCTTACACTAAGCTAAGTATACTTAAAATTGGGTGAGGGAGGTTTATACCCTTCTTAGCTGATGGGAAGTCCTTCTTTATATGGCCAGTCTTATTGCAGCCATATCACACTGGATCTTCATCATTATTTTCTTGATATTCCTTCTTTCGATTTTACTTTTCAAATCTTAAGAACTTTCTAAAGTTTCTGATCATTAGAGCTTGTTCCTTATATTCTGAATTATTGTCTTCAGATTTACCGCTGGAGACCTTCTTGTGGTGTGCTTTGAAAGCTATACTCTTCTCTTTTTGGTGCTGATTCTTCAAGATCATTAAGGTCCAGCTCATGTGTCATCGGCTTCCCTATGAGTGTTTCCAGCGTCATTGTAGTGATGTCGTTTCCTTCAAATATTGCTGTTGCTTTTGGGTTCCAGTTCTTCGGGAGTCCCCTAAGAACCTTACGTATCTTTTTATGATTATTGTAATCCTTGCCAAGAGAAGAAACATGATTAAGAAACATGATTAACAATATCAAGGAAATGTATAAACATTTGTGTGATGGTTTTATTAGATTTTATTTTAAAAGCTTCATACTCTTGTGTCAGTCTACTAATTTTGGATTCTTTCACTTGTGAGATACCTTCATGAGTTACCTCGAAAGGTTTTCAAAATTTATTAGACATGGTACAAGTAGATACTCTATTAAACTCAGTCCTGTCGATAACACAAAATAGGGCATTTATGACTCTAGCATCAAGACTGGCTTATTTTTTTTCTAGATCTTTGTATCTATCATGAGGCTTTTCAACTAAGTTACCATCAACAACAATTTTGGGTGACTTTTTGTAGCCATCTATGACTATTGACCATAGGTCAAAATCTAATGACTTGAGGTAAAAACTCATCTATGTTTTCCAGTAAGTGTAGTTTGTTCCATCAAACAGAGTGGCCTATTTGTGGATTGGCCTTCAATAGTGAAAATATATTTCACAGTTGCCATGTGTTCTACTATTAGGATATAAAGCATATATAAGAGAATCTACTCTAATACCAATTGAAAGAAACTCTAGAGGGGATGAATAGAGTTTAGCAAGAATTGCCAACTAAAAATAAAGCCAAATAACCAACTTGTAAACTATGCAATTAGATATGGAAAACTAAAACAAGTATATAAAAATGTTGAGTAAGAAAATAAGCTGACATCGAGAAATTTATCCTGATTTCTCTCGTAGAGTACTAGTCCAGGTCTGAGTACTCTTGCTCGATATTAATCTACTATTTATGAAATAGCGTACAACACAAGTTTTGATCCGAAGACTTGCAATTTCTTACAGACATGTGCTTTGATCTAAAGAGCATGAAGACTTCATGAGAATGGTTGAAGCAACTTCTTTAACCAAGATTTTACAACTCGAACTTCTAATCGAACCATACTAGCACTTAGAAGACTAGGGAGTTGTCTTGAAAATGGATAAGGTTAAGGCTCATGCTAAAGCTTAAAAGAAGATCAGAATTTTGAATGTGAATGAGTGATTAGAAATGGAAAACCTAATCTCTATTTATAGGGTTTTCTGAGATCGAGTTCGGGCAGAGTTTGGTCCCCTCAAAAAGTTGAACGTTGGAGACATAAGAATAGGAAGTGGAGGCTGACCAGGACTTCAGTTTTTGTAGACCGAGTTCGATCAAAGACCGAGTTTGACCCTAGTTCGATTAGCTCAATTCCAGAATGGTCTAGGCTTGGGTTCCGGATGCTTTTTGCTGGACTTGAGTTTGGGTATTGGACTGGTTTATTTGATTTGAGTTTGAGTTTAACTAGATGCCAAGTGTGACTCGACTCACATTGGTCCTAGACTCAAATAAATTACAAAATACATAAGAATTGTAAAAAGACTCGACTCAAGCTTCTAGCAATCACCAGTGAGAACAGTTGTTGTTTGTCATGATGATGTTGAATTTTGTCTAATGTAACATATCGTTGTCTAATGTAACATATCGTATCAAGTCATGATTTAATTAACTATCAAAATCAAGTTGACTGAGATCGAATAGACCAACAAACCTGACTTTAAGGAAATTCTTAAAGATAGTTGGTCTGCTACTTCATCCTCAATAGATCTCCAACAGAAGTTGGCGGATCTTATGCCATCTCTTAAAAAGTGGGGAAGAGCTCGTATAGGAAATTTGAAAGAGGATATTAGATATCATGAACAGAGACTTATTCATCTCCAAAGAAATCATGATACTGGTCATAACATTCATCAGCAGAAACTCACACAAATGGCTCTGAACAAATTGTTGCTACAACAAGAACATTACTAGAAACAAAGATCGTCGATTTTTGGCTTATGGATGGCGATAGCAATATAAAATATTGCCATATGATGGTAACAAACATGAACATAATAACTCCATATTCAATATTCTTAAGGAAAATGGGGTCAATGGATTTGACAATGAAGAGATAGCTTATACATTAGTCACTCACTTCAAAATAATTTTTACTGCATTAGAGACTATTCCAATTCCTACAGAGGTCATCAATAATTTATATCGCATTACCATAGATAAGAATGACACAATATGCAAGAATCTGACTTCTTAGGAAATCCTATTTACTATCAAATACATGAGCCCCATCAAGTCTCCATGCTCTGATGGATACCCTGCTATGTTCTATAAAAAATATTGGAATACGGTCGGGATTGAGGTAACTGTTATGACCCGTACCCTGGATTTGGGTATGAGTCATGAGTATGTCTAACCTACGCCGTAGTGTCGACGGTAGAACGTTGTACAATAAGCCACAAGTATAATCTATAACTCACAACATATATACATCTCCATTGTAGAAGCATAAAATACGCTGGGGAATTATACGCGTAAAACCCCCAACATACATGAAGTCCGCGTAAAATAGAGCTTCAGCGCTGTCCGCGTAAAACAGAGCTTCAACACTGTGTGGCGTAAAATATGACTTCAGAGCTGCCCGCGTAAAGCAGCGCATCAAGGCTGTTTTGGCGTAAAAGGTTGCTACACCTCCCACCGGCGTAAAATATGTTTGTTTTTAATGCAACATAAAGTCATACGAGGAACTCTTCGTATTCCTCGAATGAATCTGTCAGACAGAACAGTGAACCTGACTCCTGACAAAAGTACTATACGACGATCGAAAGGACGAATGTAATGATGATTCTGCACAGAGGCCCAGGCTGTCGTTTAGTGACATATCTTTGATACAAGTCATTTTTACGCATTCAAGGAATACGCTGCCTATTTTACACAGGCAGAGATGAGTTTTTACGCTCGAGATAAGACGAAATCAGACGCCACGTCAAAAGTTGTCTCTCATATAGAGCTCGAGGCATATCTCTGCATTTAATGCACGAGATAGGGGCAGATCTCTGTATTTAATGCACAAGATTTTATTCTATTTTTAATGACTAGGAGAGCTAAAACTGTGACTAATACGCTCACATCACCATCCTTGCATGTTACGCCAACCAGACTATTTTCAACTATAGGAGTACGTCGTATGCTATCTCCTCGAAATACGCCAACTCAGGTTATATTTGCAAAGGTACGTGATAAGGCTATTTAGCCCAGAATACGCTCAAGACCTCAGTCATGATGGATAATTGGCTATTTTTATGCTGGTTATCTATTATTCATGCAGCAACAAGTTTTACGCAGAATCTGGCTTTTACGCCAACAAGACAGCTATTTGGCTTTTACGTCAACAAGATAGTTATTTGGCTTTTATGCCAACTATCTTTTCGCAAGGGGCAGTTACCTATGTGGCTTGCATGCCGTGATCTTCAAGAAGCAGTTATACGCATTACCTCATAATGGGACATACGTTATACGCGAATTCAGGAGATCATTCAGACATGGGTATCAGTTATTATAACTACCGCGTAAAGAGTGCAACTCTTTTCACAGTTTGGCTTCTACGCCGACTGGACAGTTACTGTGACTGAACTCTATAAATAGAGACCTCCGGTCACAGGAGATCAAGGGTAGAGATCACAGAGAGAGAGAGAGCGCAGACAAAGAGTAGTGACTGACGACTTTGGCAACGAGATTCCAATCCCTCCTGCAATATTTGAAGCTTCTTCTTCTTCTATAGCACTTCTTCATCATCGTGTGGTCCAAGGGACAAAGTGATCGACCGCAGATCAGACTCCTATAGCAATTTTTTCCCAGAATCATTTTTATTGTATTTAACATCCTCGTATAGGATTAATTGTACTCTTTTTTTCTTGTTTGTAAACAAAGAAAGGGTTTCATATAAACCTAGTTTCATTCTTTTGTTTATCATCAAACACAAGATGGCGACTCTACTGGGGACTACTTTCTCATCTGACGAGAAAGCCATTGCTCAACACGATGTTATATCCGTCGGATCGACGAAGAAGACTTTGGTCGTCCAATTCGACCAATCTGCTTATGAAGACATGCTTCGCGCAGGGAATAGCTCTCATTCCCTCTCTGTCCAGGATAACAAGAAGCTGCTTAAAGTGTGGATGCCCAAGATATCCTTTACCCTTCCTGTAAGCTCTCATCCTCTGATCAACAAGGTTGTGACATCACAACCTATACGCCTTGTGCATAAAAACCTGTCTCCTATCTATGACGTGGCAGACAAAGCTTCTGGCAATGCCCCAGTGCCAATCCAGAAGTCTAGAACGTGCTCTACGCGTAAAAATTTATCTTCCGCCTGTGACGTGGCAAAAAAAGCTTCTGGCAATGCTCCAGTGCCAATCCAAAAGTCTAGAATACGCTCTGCGCGTAAAACTTTGTCTCCCGTCTGTGACATGGCAGACAAAATTTCTGACAAGGCCTCAGTACCCGTACGGAAATTTCAAACGCACCCTACGCGTAAAAATATATCTTCCGTCTGTGATGAGGCAGATGGACCCTTGGATCACATCAAGGGAAAACAAGTGGCGAATCTCCCAACTACTAGACTTGTACGCCCACAAGAGAAGAAGTTGCCCACTCTTCAAATTACGCGTGACGCTAGAGGCCGCTTGAGGACTTTTTCTGTTTTATGCGAACCAGTGTCAAACTCCAAATTACGCCAGGATAAACCTGTCTGCATAAAGAAGACCCATTTTATAAGAAAATACGCTCCTCAGAAGGATGATGGATCGTATGCTACTCACATGGCGGAACTGTTGTATTCTTATGGCAGAGAGAGGGTTGTGGTGCCCAATCTCCACGTTCCTACTGATGTAAAAAGGCATAATAAGCCCTCTTCTTCTTCTTTTTCTTCTTCTTCTTCTTCTATTAATCCCCCTGATTTGCGTGATTTCTTGATCCAGAAACGCAAAGACAGGGGATCTTCTAATAAGTCTATTACACCCCCTAGGGAGCATTGTTGTAATAGTCATAAGGTTGTAATTAACTACTGCTATTCTAAGGCAAAACGGTCAGTTTTTGACCGGTTGAACTACTCTTTGTTCTTACAGGAAGAAGAACCAACATTCGCGTCGGTAAACATGGCTTCGCACATTCCTAGAGGAAGGTCAAATTCAAGACGTCATCCCTCTAGAACTCCGAGCCAAAGGAGATTTGACAGACTCCTTGAGAATATTGAGGCAGATGTTTTTCAAAACACCCGCTCGAGGTCACGACAATCGACTTCATATTCTTCTGATTCCGACACTGGGGGTCGCCAGCTTTCTGAATTTGATGCTGAAAGTATAGACTCAATCTCTACAGAGATCTATACTAATCCTTCAGTAGCATCCAGAGAAATGGGAGTTTATGCCGTTGGAGATGAACATAAAAAAGCTTCCCCATCAGGAAGTACTGAACAATGCATCGCTGTATTGGAAGCATCGCTTAAAGAGATGCATACCATGATGGAGAGTATGCATCAAATGATGGTGACTCAACGTACAGCTACGGTAGCTCAAGCACCTGTTCCTCCAACTCAACTACATGTGGGGGTAGACATGCCACCATCCAATGCAAGCCAGGACCCTATTCAAAATCAAGAATTAGCTGCTCCTTAACCTATTAACCCGGAGAATGTATTACCTCCTGTGGGAGTCACAATACAACCGATCTCTCACCTCTCTGCTGTCCCTTTTTCGACTGAAGATCCGATACAGGTAGTTCGGGAAATAAAAGCCCAATTTGATGCCTTGAGGCATAAAGATCAGCTCAAGAAGTTGGAAATCAACCAGCCATACCCAGCTATCTTGGACGAGATCCCTTTCCCACCAAAATATAAACCACAGGCTATGGTTTTGTTTGAGGAAAAGACGTCGCCAAGCCAGTACATGAATTACTTTGGCATGATGACGGTGTTGTTGTAAGGGAATGACGCCCTTCTCACTCGAGTATTTAAAGGCTGACTGTCTGGAGTGGCCTACCAATGGTACCGTAGTCTAGCAGACAAATGCATTACTTCTTTGGAAGATTTCAAGACTCTGTTCTTCGCTCGATTCTACGAAGGAGGAATGGACATGTCTATATCATCACTTATCGAAGTAAAGCAGAAGGAGAAAGAAAACATTCATACTTTTATTGAATATTTTCATCAGGCTACTTTGCAGATGCCTCCCGGAGTTCCAGACTCCGCCTTGGTGGACATTTGCAGGAAGAACCTTCTCCCACTGATCTCAGTATTCACGGGACCATATCAGTTCCATGGTTGGCCCTCGTTTATCATGTCAGCGGTAGTTGCTGAAGACAACAGTCGGAAGGCTCGTGACAACGAAATTATGATCTCTACCTCTGATCTAGGGAAGCGGTCATCCTCCAATAATGACCATACTCATAATTCCAAAGGAAAGGAAGCTCTTGCCATCAATACGTCCAGGCAAAATACTCCAGTGACTACGCAGACGAAACCTGGGACTTCCAGACCTATAGAGGAATATTCTTTTGACGACGACGACATTCCGAGCATATTCGATTGTCTAGTCAAAAGTGGCAAGCTTACTCTTCCCGAGGTAAAGCGTCCAAATAAAGTTGGCAGTACAAATAATCCTAAGTACTGCATTTTCTACAGATACATACATCACCCCACAAAGGCATGCTATGTACTGAAAAGAAAAATCCAGGAGCTGATCGACGCCAAGGCCATTACTCTGCATAATAGAGAAAAGACGGTCACTGCCAACATGATCTCACTTCAATTTGGCAAACTTCCCCCTCAAGAAATCCCGGATGGTGTGGTACCTATTCCACGGACAATGATGAACATTGTTAATCTCCCTCCTACCAGGGGTCAAAATCATGACTTAGTGCCCCTAACTACCAAACGTGGGGAGATCATGTGGGTTTACCCTGATCTGGTGTTAGAAATTGAGGAAGAGACTAAATCTGCTAAAGCTAAGTCTAAAAAGAACTCGAGATGTAAACCATGCCATATGGTTGCAGTATCCCCGACATCGGAAGAAGAGGCATTAGAAACCGGAACCCGGTCAGGAAAAGCCTATCTTAAAGACTATGGAGGTAGCCAGGAGGAAGCAACGGCAGACACTTCGCCTGCCAAACATCCAGAATCTAAACTTGTTATGCCAGAGGCAGGTCCTTCTAGACCAACTTTGCTGGACAAAGGCAAACAGAAAGAAGTTCGTTACGATAAACCTTTGAAGAATATTCAAAACAAAGGTTTAGAGAAACTTTATAACTTTGACATCTTGGCTCAGTTGGCTAATACTCCAGCCAAATTGTCCATTTTTGAGCTACTTAGGCTATCCAAAGACACTCGTCAAGCCTTGAGTGAAGCCTTAATGCAAGTAGATGTATGCTTGACTCAACGCAAGTCCCCTGATAAAGAGCCTGTGGCATATCCTTAATGCCATAGTGTAATGGAAGTGGTCCCTAACATCACTTTCACTCAAGATGATATGTTGTTGAAACATAACAGACACGACAGGCCTCTTTATTACACCGGATACGTCGGCTCTGTTGAGGTAGACCGAATTCACATAGATCCGGGATCGTCGATCAGCATTATCCCTCATAGTCTGTTAAGACCGTTGAGAATTCCTACAAGCGAACTGGCTTACACTACTACCACAATCGTGAGCTTTAATGCCAGGAAGAGCAGACCGTTGGGGAAGATTCGTTTGAGGATCCAGATTGGTGACCTTAGATCAGTGGCTACATGCTACATCATTGATTCAGAAGTGTCTTACAATATTCTGTTGGGCAGACCATGGATCCACGATCACAATATTGTTCCTTCAACTCTACATCAATGCTTCAAATATGTAGACGTCCAAGGGACAGTAAAAACAGAGTTTGCTGATCTCAACCCGTTCAAAGGGGTTGAATCTTACTATTCTGATGCCATGTTGTACACCCAAGACTACATGAAGGAGGTGTCAAGCAGGAAGGAGGAGGAATCCTACCAGGAGCCAGGAGAACCATCTACTGAGCAACCTTTGTCAATCCATGTAAAAGGGTGGACAACCCGTCCGAAAGTCACGAAACCTATGACTATCCACTTGGGCAAAACCAAATTGGGAGAAGGAAGTGATCCTCTAGTGATCACTCTGAACCAGAAGCCCCCACCTTTGGTCATCAACCTTAGGCGCAACAAGCAGCCGACTTATGTAAATACAACCGGGAACGTGGTTTCTGACAATAATAAAGATTCTCTTTTCCAATATACTGACGCTCAATTTTCTAATCAGGAATCTTCCCCTCATAACGATATAGAACCTATAGCACAATAATTCTTGGAAGCTATAGACTTCTATCATCCATATGTGTGGGAAGTAGCATCAACATCTAATGTCATCACGACATATGGGCTACATGAAGATTCTATCTTTATTGTTCTACCTACTCGCAACGATCAGCATCCAATAGTCTTCGGTCGTATGCGGAATAGACCGAATGTATAAGAAGGTTCTCACGAATCTGATGCTGGGAAAATACAAGTCCACAGATATAGCACACAAGCTTTGAAGATTATGCAAAGCATGGGTTATGACTTAAAGTTGGAGCCAGGCCTCAACTATGGAAAAGGTAGACGAATGCCGTTGCATGGTGATCCCTACTGTCAACAAACTCATTTTGGGTTAGGGTATACCACCCATCTTGCAACTTCAAACAACTCTGAGTCAAATGAGGAGACCATTTCCTCTTCTCAAGAAGATTTATCATCCTCTGATTCAGATGATGAACTCGAACGGGCATTATCAGTAAATATGGTATTGACAGATTCCCTCGAAATAGAGGAACAAGAATCTGAACTATTTGAAGATGAATCTTGGGCTCAGCAAATGGATATACAGTGGGAACTCCGGTTCAAACAAAAAGAACCACCCACTGAAGATAAGGTTATCCAAATCAATGTTGGGGATGAATTTTCACTAAAGCCGATATTTATCAGCAACAATCTTTCCGAAGAAGAAAGAAAAGAAATGATCCAGCTGATAAAAGAATATATCGACGTCTTTGCTTAGAATTATGAGGATATGCCAGGTCTTGATCCAAAAGTGGCTACACATAAACTCAACATATTATCCAATTCAAAGCCTGTAAAGCAATACCAACGCCGGTTCCGCCCGGATATGATGGATGCCATTGAAGATGAAATCAAGAAGCTAATAGCCTATGGGTTCATCCGGGAAGAACAATATCCTAATTGGATCGCTAATGTTGTCCCGGTTATGATAAAAAATGGGAAAGTGCATGTTTGCATCGACTTCCGAGATCTAAATGCGGTATGCCCTAAAGATGAGTTCCCTCTTCCCATTACAGACGTCATGATCGATAATACGTGTAGTTTTGAACGCATGTCCTTCATGGACGGATTTTCAGGATATAATCAAATTAAGATGAATCCTGAAGATGAAAAGCATACTGCTTTTCGTACACCACTGGGGGTATATTTCTATACGGTTATGCCTTTTTGATTGAAGAATGCCGGGGCTACATATCAACGAGCTATGAGTAACATATTCTATGAGCGTCTCCGCAAAACGGTAGAATATTACGTCGACAATATTGCTGTCAAAATCCTCCTCGAGGATAATCACATCCAAGACTTGAAGACAGTATTCGAGTTGATGCGCCAACATCAACTCAAAATGGACCCTACAAAGTCCTTTCTTGGTATATCCTGTGGCAAATTTCTGGGATTTGTCATTACCGTTAAAGGCATTCAAGTTGACCCTGATAAAGTAAAAGCTATCCTAGAAATACGACCACCCCGTAATCTCAGAGATCTCAGGGGATTTCAAGGTCGTCTAGCTTATGACAGGAGATTCATATCCAACCTCTCTAGGAGATGTCAGCCTTTTTCTCGTCTAATGAAGAAAGGTGTATCATTCGTATGGAACGAAGCCTGTCAGCAAGCGTTTAATGACATCAAATGCTATCTTACTAATCCTCCAATCCGGGTGCCTTCCGTCATAGGAAGACCATTTTTGCTGTATATTCGAGCAATGGATCATTCTTTAGGGGCTCTCCTTGCACAAAAGAACAATGAGGGTCACGAACAGGCTATTTACTATCTAAGCAGGATGATGGTAGGAGATGAGCACATGTATAGTCCAATGGAAAAAGAATGCTTCGTCCTAATATTTGTCTTTCAGAAGACACGACATTACGTGACGGGCCAAACTATTCATATCATCTCCAGAATCAATCCACTTCGGGTTTTAACGAATAAGCCGTATGTTCTTAATTCCCGGCTGGCGACTTGGGTAATGCTATTGACATCGTTGATATGGTGTACGTTCCTCAGAAGTCCATGAAAGGATAAGCCTTGGCTGATTTCTTAGCTGCCCATCCAATTTCGGAAACCTCCAAATTATATGAGGACATTACCGACGAAGTTGCAAAATGTAATTCGGCAATAGAAGGTGATACATGGCAGCTATTCTTTGATGGCGCTTCCAAAACCGGTCCCAAGGAAAATGTAGTTTCAGGAGTAGGAATTGTCCTGGTGACTCCTGATAAACTCGTCATCTATAGAGCATATTCTCTTAGCGAACCCTGCTCTAATAATGTGGCAGAGTATAATGCTCTACTAATCGGGCTTTAGGTTGCTAAAGAATTGGATGTTGAATACCTGGAAGCTTTTGGTGATTCTCAGCTGATCGTCAATCAGGTCAGAGGAATATATAAAGTCCGCAATCCAGACCTCATTCCTTATTACCGAACAATGATCGAGATAGCAATATCTTTTAAAGGATTCTTCTTAGAGCATGTTCCTCGATCTCAAAATTTGGAAGCTGATGCTCTGGCTAGCCTAGCTGCAGATCTAGCTATTCCTATAAGAAGGCAGAATTCGGTGATCCTTCTTAATAGAGATTTATTTTGTGTGAAAAATAACTTTCACATAGAACGCAGCTATACTATAAATACGGTTCCTCCTAAGAGAGATTGGAGAAGTCCCTTTATAGACTTCGCGTCATACGGAATCTTACCAGAAGATCCCAAAGAAGCAGTATCTATCAAGAGACGATCATTATGTTTCTATTTTGATACTTCTTCACAAAGTCTATATCGCCGAACATACGATGGACTATTGTTACGATGTCTCTCTGATGATGATGCAAGGCGGGTTATCCGAGAAGCTCATGACGGGGTATGTGGAGCACATCAACCCGGTCCTAAGTTACAGGATCGTATCAGAAGGATGGGCTACTACTGGCCTACTATGATTGCAGATGCCATGAAATATGCAAGACAATGCAAAGCCTGTCAGGTTCATGCAAATTTCATACATCAACCTTCTGAGTATTTACATCCTACTATTGCATCATGGCCCTTTGAAGCATGGGGTATGGATATCATTGGTCCTATTCATCCTTCATCTTCTAGAGAACATCGGTTCATATTGGCTATCACTGACTATTTCTCCAAATGGGTGGAGGCGATCCCTCTTGTTGAGGTAAAGACATCCAACGTGATCAGCTTTATCAAGCACCATGTAATTTATCGCTTCGGGATACCCTGAAGGATAATTCATGACAATGGGCCTCAGTTCATCAGTCAAGCATTTCACCGATTTTGCGATAAGAATTGGATACAGAATATGGCCTCAATGGCATACAATCCTGCTGCTAATGGTTTGGCGAAAGCCTTCAATAAAACCATCATCAAACTCTTGAAGAAGTTCGTCTCTTCAAACAAAAGAGATTAGAACGAGAAGTTGGAAGAATATCTGTGGGCATACCGCACAACGGTACGAACGCCAACGGGTTGTACCCCATTTTCGTTAGTTTATGAATGTGAAGCAGTTATCCCCATTGAAGTTCCAATTCCATCACTCAGGATAGCAGTAGCTAATGAGCTGACTCAGGAAAATAATGATCGTTTAAGACTTCAAGAGCTAGAAGGATTAGACGAGAAATGCCTTCAAGCTCAACAACGCATCGAGTTCTACCAGGCACGCATCTCCAGAGCTTTTAATCAAAAAGTGAAGGAAGGAGTATTCAAAGTTTGTGAGCTAGTTTTAGCTGTGAAGAGGCCAATGATCATTACACACAAAAGTAAGGGCAAGTTCTAGCCCAAATGGGTGGGCCCTTATGTGATTGAAACCATATTTCCAAATGGCGCTTACAGATAGCCAAGCCTAATGGAGATTTGATAATGGCTCCTATCAACGGCAAATTCCTGAAGAAGTACTATGCTTGATCTCCTTTGCTCAAAGAGGTATGGTGAAGATATCATTCTGATGACACTACATACAAAGATTAGTTAGAGCATATTCTATCATGTTCTTGTGACCTCTGAATAGATATGTTTACTAATTTGAAACTTCAAAACCTATCACGTCCATATTACCTCTGATAGTGTTTTGTATACAAATTTTGTTTGATCATATTCTATCATGTCCATATTACCTCTGAATAGATATATTCAGCTAAACCTTACCGAAAGTATATCATGTCCATATTACCTCTGATATCACTTTCATCTTAGCCTATCATTTATGTTCAAAAGTGATAGGTCCACAAAGTCAGAAAATGCATCTTTATTATCTCTGGAGATAGCAAATTACAAAAAGAGCAAAAAGGTACATCATTGGGAAGGAGCCATTAAATCGCAGATTTGTTGCGCCAAAGCAGCCATCCTTTCATTCCTGGAGTTCAAGATGTTAGTACGAGCCTGCTCCAGCCTTGCTTCGTCATCACTCAAGAAAGATAGTTCGGACAGAGAATTAACAAAACTTGTGTGGATGACACTCGTATGTGTCAAGTTCTGTTGAGTTGTCTCCACTTGGCCCTCAAATACATCATGAACTACCGATGCCTTGAGAAGCCTCTCCCTTGCCTGGGCAAGTTCAGCCTCCAATTCTTGAACCCTCACTTCATATCCCTCACATTCAGTGCAGCACTTGGCCAGCTGAGGAATACTCTCCACCAACACTGCTTACTCTTTCTACATCTCTTGTTGTTGTTCCTGGATGGATTTGTTTAAAGATTCAATCTGCTGAGCAAGTTCCGCAGTTAGGGAGTCATACTCAGCTCGAATCAGGTCATCGATGCTGCCTCGGGATTGTAACACCTCGCAACCGCTCGGAGCGTTACGCTGAGTCGGATTGAAAGAATCAAATGCTGGTTACATTTAAACTATTGGATTTCGGGGAGAAGGATTAATCGAGTTGGTTTCAATGTGCAGATGGCTAGCGGGTTCGATGGAAATCAGGTGTTCGTTCAGAACAGTACTGAATAGCTGGATAGAAGCGATAATGCCGTCTTCCTTACTCCGATCGGTCGGATGATTTGGAGAGCACGGCCTGCTCGCACGGTCATACCAGTTGAGTAGATCACGCTTGTATCGGACCACGGGTTCAAGGGATTGGCCGTATCGGCAGGACAGGATGCCTAACGGGATCGAACATTGTGAGTGGGCTCTTTCCCTTCTCCTCTACTCCTTCATGCCTAATAATATGAAAAACACGTAAAAGGCTTGAATACTTGGGCTGAAACATTGGGAAACACTACACTGAGGCATGCATAGAGTGTACGTCGTTGGCTTGGTAGGATTGTGGCTTGAAATGATTTACGCATTGGATAGTTGGTACGATAGTTGGGTTATACATTTGAGGCAGTCGGTTGGATAATTGGGATTATACTTGGACGGTTGGAATTATACAAGTTGGAATGATACGATAGAAATATCGGGAATTCGGGCGAGCGAGCGTGTATCCGTGCACGAGTATCACTGGGTCGCTTTGTCTTGTAAAGCGAGTAGTTGTGGTTCGAAATCGAACAACTGCATCGGCGAGGGTATTGTGCCACTGTTGGGGCATTAAGCCATGGGATTATTCGGAGTGTGGGGTGTTGCACCCAATGTAAAACACTGTATTAGGAAGCGGCAATGTGAAGAGTAGGCATAACTTGGGCACATCTTGAGAGATTGTGTATATGGGTATTTTGGTGCCTTGGGATATATATATTGAGGTCGAGATTTGGAATCCATGGGGATATGTTGAAAGAATGGTTATGGATGCTTTAGTTGGATATTCGGTTGAAACGAGTCTAGGATCGCTTGGTGGGGCGAGAATATTCGATCCTCTTGTCATACCTACTTTCTGCATGTCACGGACAACCTGTGTACACAAGGGTTTGACATTTCCTCGAAACGGCTTCCCGGGGCACTGGGACCGTATCGATCCGGAGGGAAATATTGATTCGTGCTAGTCATGATGCATTGCGGGACCTCCAGCGGGGCTTGCTACCCGGGCTGATAGGGCGCGCCGTTAATGCTTGGATTTTGTCCTTTATGGCTTTGCCAGTGACTTCATATAGATAAGAGTTGGCTTGCTTTTCTTTTGTTGGTTTGGCTTTCGTGTAGGTGCGGCCACCTTGCCTCGGCAATAGTGTGCACTCAATATTGGGATATAAACTTTGGTTGAGGAAGGATATTAATGCGAGACTGTTGGTTCGATATGTTATCGTGCAAGCGATGGCATTGAGTTAGACGGGTCGGATATATATAACTGCTTGTCGTTTGGTTTGAGTTGAATGCTTGCATGCTTAAACTGCTTTACAGCTTTTCTTAACATGTCATCCATATGCCATGAAATAAATCTAGGATTCAACTAGAAAGATCACCATTTAACTGTTGCATTCACTATTTTACTTAGTATCGGCTTAGACGAGTGGGTTACCCCGCTCACCAGTACGGTTGTGTACTGACCCACGTTTGTGGGCAATATTTTAGGTACAAAGGCGTAGTGGCGCTGCTTGGATATACGGGACAAGATATATGAACTGTAAGTACCTTTGTGGGCTAGAGAAAAGAGCAAGAGCATTTCATCGTCTTTGTGGCATCGCCTTTGTGGCATTGCCTCAGGGCATTTTATTTGGACCCTATCGTGAGCTTCGCTGCGTATTACTCTGATGTGTGCTTGGTACACAATACTTGACTTCCGCTGCAACTTGGTTGATTCAATGATAACATTTGGTGTTGACAACATCGCCTTGTACGAGCGCAACTCCAGGCTCGTACGACATCACGTCCCGATTAGAACGATTGTCCCGTGGGAGAGCTGCAACGTGGTGATTTCACGTTCAGCGGGGACTATTGAGCTTGCGGGAGATTGGGGCGTGACAGGGATAGCTGCAAATATTCGTTAATGGGTTATTCTAAACCATTAACTATTTGCTCTAGCACATCAGCTCTTTCAGCATCATTGAAATTTTTAATCGGTGCTATAGTAAGCTTGGAGGACGTCTTCAGAGAATCAAAGCCTAGATTCTTCTTCAGCACCATGGATATCAATTCTTTCAAAATGCGATAGAATATGCTAGTATATTGCTCAATTAACGTAGCAAAGATCGAATGTACGCTGGGAGTGGCCGTAATATTGGTGAATCTCCTATCACGAATAAATGCAGAGGATGTTGCCACAGTCGTTGCTTTAAAAGACGGCGTGACAAAAGAAGAGACACCAACAACAGTTGAAGTTGCTGGCGCGGTCGACGAAGGAGGCGTGGTCGAGATGGTGGGTTCATCCTCCTCTGATATTATTTGAACTGCCACTGTCAGGATAACACCCGAGAATGTTGTGGATGAAAGATTGGCAGTTTCAAAATATGCTTCGTCGACGTCAGGTGCCGCCATTTCATTAGCTGGATCCGCAACAAAATCAGAAATTGTGTCAACTCCATCCTCCCCAGAGACGTCTTCGCCCAAAAATAAGATAAGAGAAAGTTAATATCAATTTGATGTTAATTTTTATGAAGAAAGCATGAAGACAATATTTATCCATGGTCGATGGTATGTATGTTACGTCTGCAGCCTGTATAGCTAAATCATTTCTTAATGATTCTAAACAAGCTGTCATACCTGGAGAAGAGGGTACACCAACTGACGTTTGAGGGTAGTTATCCCAGTCGTCACCCAGATCCACTCGAGGTTCATCGGGTGAAATCTCGTTCGAGATACTTACAGACGAAGGAGGGGCTAGTCCCATTATTTGTCTTTATAAAGGTATATGGATTCTTATTACACTCGGCCTTGAAGGCGATCTAGAAGCACTACCAGTAACGGTGGTAGCAACAGCAGTTGAGGGAAAAGAATCTCCAGCACTATCAGCTGGAACTTTGGAGGTTCCCTCTCTAAAAGGTAAATGACCCCTGATCAAAGAATCATCCCCAACAGGAGAAACAATAGGCTCACTCCTAGAGGCCCCCTTGGTGGAAGTCCTTTTAGGACCTCCAGTAGTCTGCTTCTTCTTACGGGGGGAAGGCTCTTTCAGAGTGGAAGCCTTTCGTTTATTGGAGATTATGAGAGGCTCTGCTGGCGGAGCTATTACGCCTCTCGGTACAATCAGCAAATAGTCGTCTGCACCGGTAGTTTCATCACCTTCATCTGAGGAAATAGATGGTATCTCCTCCCTTCCAGTGGACCTATGGGAGGGCATCCTAAAACTTCCATGCATATCAAAATTATGATGGAAGGTATTGATGGACGCATAAAACTGCACGTACGAATGAAGAATGCGCAACTCCCTGGAGAGAGAAGTCGTGGGCACATCAAAGGTTGCTCCGGTACAACCCATGATGAAATACCGCCATCCTCTAGCTCCATCAATAAGTCCACCTTTGAACTTGAAGCTGGTGATAGGATTCCCCATGTGCAATTGGTCGTACCCAAATTGTCTGATAAACCGGCTGGGCAGATAAGGCTCCAAGTAGCAGTGGTCCTCACTTCTGTACAGCAGGTGGGAAAGTCTAATGCAGACCAACCAGTAAAAGGCTTTAGAAGAAAGAATAGTCTTCTCCTGACCCGCATCCTGAAGTTTCATCCCCTGTTGATTGATATGTACGGGAGGGACGATGCAGAAGAACTTTCAACTATAGGCAAAATTTAGTGCTAGCCGACAGTCTATGACGCTAGTCACATTCCAAGAAGAATTCCTATAATTCAACAGGAAGTTATTGTCCGAACCACTGGCCGATCCGGGAGACATCACTTTGGTGTTGTAAAGGATTAACCATCCCATTAGATATAAGAATGGCAATTCCACTCTGGGATATCCTTCACGCTGTGTATCATCAGCCAGCAGTCCCTCAGTAATGGCCCTCAGACCAGCTTGAACCCTGCTCACCATGGCAGGGAGCAGGCCTAATCTTGCTCCAAATACCAAACGTACTACGGGCCATAAGGTGTTACGATGAATGCGATCCGCAGATGCGATACCAGGCACCACCCATCCGCGTAGCCAAACAAAAAGGAAGCCAGCCAGTTGAGCTTCACTTGACAGAGGCTTTCGACAATGCCTCATATAGTTTTAGGCTTTGGTTCCTGCAGGATAACCCCCTATCTCTTTGTTGAGAAGATAATCTTGAGCCCCCGCATCTTTAATGAGATCATCGACTGTGTTGGCACTAAACATGCTCAGAAGGTTCAAAGGTTTATCTTTGCTATCTACAACCTTGTCCTGCTTAGCATTTCTAGCCTGATGGAAGAAGAGGTAGGATATCCATTTGTTCATATGGGCCAAATCAGAAGGCTCATTATAGAAGGTGGTGCATGCAAGATAATGCTCATCAGCTCCTGGTACATTGCCACTGCCCGAGGGTTTGTATCCCTTAGCTCCCTATTTGTGGGAACATACTCTTCATAAGGAGTGTCTTCCATTGGCAGCTTTGAGATATCTACCATCTCATGAAGGGATAAGCCCAACTCACCTAGCGGAGTGGAGAAAGTCCCAGCGAGCAAATTATATCACTCCATCAAAGCTAAGAACAAGTTGGGATTGAGAGGCGGCCCAATACTAGTGGCAATCACAGCCGCAAATAAACCAATACTTTCCGGCTTCGTCTGGAAGTGCATCAGGGCCCAGGCAGTTAAACTGGCCCATCGAAGATTCTGGGGGCTAAGCCATCCACTGGTGCGAGGGTTAACCTTGGGGTATACTCCTTCCTGCCTCATAAAGTCATTGCAGAAAGTCACTTTTTGAATCGGCTGGATGAGTGAAGTATCTTCACTCGGGACGCTGCCCGGCAGTAATCCTCTGAAAGGCATGACAGGGCCTGAAGTACTACTCACAAAGGACCCTCGGTTCAATCCTTTCTTATAAAAGATCTTTTCCGGCTGGCTATGAAGATCGGGAGTCAGAGTCCACACCATCTTTCTGCGATGGGTGGCATGGAAGAACGCTGAGATAGGGTAATCTCTAGGCATCCTTGGCAGATACATGACCGTGCCCTCAGCAGAAAATACCCAATCTTCCTTCTTGGGCTTAGTCTGGGATTGTTTATCGATAACATACCCAAATAAGAAACCTGGTTTCTTATATTCAGTGTCGTCTATATACGTCAGGGGCTCCCCACTGATCATACTCAGCAACATTCGTTCTCCTTGGGCGGAGATCAGAGTTCCCCTTTCTTGAGGATACTCGTTTCCAGAGATGGGAAATGTCACATGGGACAAGTCCTCCAGGTAGTTGGAATTCAGCATTCCAGTAGCAGAGCCCATCATTTCAGCCAGAGGGAGAATCTGTAGGTCTACTACAAGAAGCAAGAAAACAAGTCAGTTTTACGCTAGACGCTACACTCTTGCAGTATACGTCAAAACTTGACAGTCATAGTTTTTATGCCAGACTGCAAAAATTTGACTTTTTTACGCTGGAATTTACTTCCAGTGCGTAAAAACTCAAAGTTGGCAGTATACGCCAAAACCTAACAATCTGAGCTTTTACGCCAAATTGCTAAAATTTGATTTTTTACGCTGAAATTTACATCCAGCGCATAAAACTCAAAATTTGTAGTATACGCCAAATTTTGACAGTCTGAGTTTTTACGCCATACTGCAAAAATATAGAGTTTTACGCTAACACATTAGAAATGTGGGCGTATTGTTGCACATACACGTACAACATGTGCGGAAGGTTCTCTATTCCTCTCAAAGTCTTTACCTGTGATGCCCGGAGCGCAGCTCGACGGTGGAGCACTTCGTTCAGAACGGGGCTCGCTCAGCTTAATGGGGGTTGCTCGTACTTGAGCAGAGGAGCGAGATGAGGAAGCGACTTTCTTTCCCTTAGAGACAGAGGCCTGTTTTGGTGCCATGGCGAAACTCAGAGTTCTCAGAAAAGAGACGAAGATGAAGAGTTTTTAGAAAGAAAGGGTTTTGCAGAAACAGATGAAGGGTTTTTTCTCTCAAGACCTTGGGCTATTTATAGAGTTCAGATAACTCTTCAAATCCTTAACCGAATCCGATCTTATCTGATCAGTTATGATTTGGGACCACGTCAACCGATCATTTGAAAAGGAAGGCGGACAATCATGCTGCATAACAAATCTATAATTTTACGCTCAGAAGCTTTTATGTTCAGAAGCTACAAATCTATAGTTTTACGCTCAGAAGCTACAGATCTATGATTTTACGCTCAGAAGCTTTTACGCTCAGAAGCTACAAATCTATGATTTTACGCTCAAAAGCTACAAATCTATGATTTTACGCTCAGAAGCTTTTACCCTCAGAAGCTATAAATCTATGGTTTTACGCTCAGAAGCTACAGATCTATGATTTTACGCTCAGAAGCTACAAATCTACGATTTTACAGAAGCTACAGATGCTACGGATCTATGACTTTTCGCATTGCGCAGGACAGGATATGCGTATATCTTGATAGTTTGGGTCTTACACTCGAGAAGGCCAAATTATAAGGGTTTACGTAGAATCTGCTCCTTTCTGGTTACAAAACATTGCAAGTGCCTGAAACACTTAGATGTCAGTGTTGAAGATGACTCTTCTTTTTAGGCCAATGGAAGTTCATTCGAAGTCTAGCCAGAATCCTTTACATCTAAGTTCAAGTATGGCCTGTTCGGCGGACATTTCAAGAAACCTTCGGGAAGCCATTCTTGAAGATGATGTTCTGAACAAAAATTCTTCGTATCAGAGAAGTGACAGTTCAGAATTCTATGTGACTCCTCGTCCAAAAATAGCATGACAATTGAATTTTCAAGATAATTTAATGCTAAAGCGTTTTTATGCATCTTCCTTTATGCGTAAAAGTCGGAGCGTGACGGGAAGCATATCTGTCAGAATCAGCGTAAAAAATTACTCAAGCATGCTGAAGTTGCGTATTATCAGACTTCCTCACAGCAAATATGGCAAATCAATGAGGCGTAAAAGAAGACAAGTTTATTAATCATGATTACATATGATGGAATTCTATTTTACAAAAGATTTTTCATTAATAGTCAAGATTATGATTACATTTGATGGAAATCCATTCTACAAAGGATTTTTTATTAATATTCAAGATCACGAAAGGAACCTATTACGCTAGGTTCTCATCTGACAGAGATCTTCAGTTCTTCTTCTACGACACTTCTTCGGCTTCTTCGGTCGATGAACAAGAAAATGGTGAATGGCGGGAGGATACAGAACTGGGCTCTTTTAAATTATTCAAGCCCCTCTCCATACGGCATTGGCGCCCATGCTCAGATTTGTGTTAGGGGTTCAGACCCAACATAATACTGGAAGACACGGCCAAGCTGCCCACCAGAGTCCAGCTTCATAAAAGGGGAAAATACAGCTTGCAAGCTGTGTGGCCCGATGAGACCCTTCCTCTCTCCTGGACGAATCGCCATATAAAATTGCTGATTATCCCGAGCGAAGGAAGCTATGATATCCTTCCATGATCCATCGTTGCAGAGGATATTTGCTCGAAGATGCCTTTTTTTACGGCTTCTTACATGCTGGAAGAGCATAATCTTCTTCCTTCTCAGTAGGACCCAAGGAATCTCGACAACCATCTTTGTGGTGAAGGGAGTATGGAAAAACAGGTGCACTCGCTTGCCTTTATATAGGCAGAAGAGAACGTACCAAATCCCAACAACTTCTTAAATATTGCCAAAAAATCAGCCTCAAAGAACGAGTCAAATTTCACTATTTCATGCTTCATTCAAAGTATTTCAAATTACGAGGAATTTGAAAACTTTGAAGGGGGTCTTGAAGAAGCATGAAATACGCTGGAGAATTATACGCATAAAACCCCCAACATACATGAAGTTTGCGTAAAATAGAGCTTCAGCGCTGTCCGCGTAAAATAGAGCTTCAGCGCTGTATGGCGTAAAACATGACTTCAGAGCTGCCCGCGTAGAGCAGCACTTCAAGGCTGTTTTGGCATAAAAGGTTGCTACACCTCCCACCGGCGTAAAATATATTTATTTTTAATGCAACGTAAAGTCATACGAGGAAATCTTCGTATTCCTCGAATGAATCTGTCAAACAGAACAGTGAACCTGACTCCTGACAAAAGTACTGCACGACGATCGAGAGGACGGCTGTAATAATAATTCTGCATAGAGGCCCAGGCTGTCGTTTAGTGACATATCCTTGATACAAGTCATTTTTACGCATTCAAGGAATACGCTGCTTATTTTACACAGGCAGAGATGAGTTTTTACGCTCGAGATAAGACGAAATCAGACGCCACGTCAAAAGTTGTCTCTCGTACAGAGCTCGAGGCATATCTTTGTATTTAATGCACGAGATGGGGGCAGATCTCTGCATTTAATGCACGAGATTTTGTTCTATTTTTAATAATGGGAAGAGCTAAAACTGTGACTAATACGCTCTCATCACCATTTATGCATGTTACGCCAACCAGGCTATTTTCAACTATAGGAGTACACCGTATGCTATCTCCTCGAAATACGTAACTCAGGTTATATTTGCAAAGGTACGCGATAAGGCTATTTAGTCCAGAATACGCTCAAGACCTCAGTCGTGATGGATAATTGGCCATTTTTACGTTGGTTATCTATTATTCATGCAGCATCAAGTTTTACGCAGAATCTGGCTTTTACGCCAACAAGACAGCTATTTGGCTTTTACGCCAACAAGACAGTTATTTGGCTTTTATGCCAACCATCTTTTCGCGAGGGGCAGTTACCTACGTGGCTTGCATGCCGAGATCTTCGAGAAGCAGTTATACGCGTTACCTTATAATGGGACACACGCTATACGCAGATTCAGGAGATCATTCATACGTAGGTAGCAGTTATTATAACCGTCGCGTAAAGAGTGCAACTCTCTTCACAGTTTGGCTTCTACGCCGACTGGACAGTTTCTGTGACTGAACTCTATAAATAAAGACCTCCGGTCACAGGAGATCAAGGGTAGAGATCAAGAGATCAGAGAGAGAGAGAGCGCAGACAGAGAGTAGTAATTGACGACTTTGGCAACGAGAATCCAATCCCTCCTGCAATATTTGAAGCTTCTTCTTCTTCTACAACACTTCTTCATCATCGTGTGGTTCAAGGAATAAAGTGATCGACCGCAGATCAGACTCCTATAGCAATTTTTTTCAGAATCATTTTTATTGTACTTAACATCCTCGTATAGGATTAATTATACTCTTTTTTCTTGTTTGTAAATAAAGAAAGGGTTTCGTATAAACCTAGTTTCATTCTTTTGTTTATCATCAAACATTCATACTATACTCAATCACATGTACTAATTTAAACAAATACATCATAGATAATAATAAAATAATAGTCTCGATGCGGGTCTAAGAAGTCTCCCAAAAATGACTAAATATCCAAAGAATAATATTTAAAATACTCTAAAAAAATTGCCGAAGAATAATCTGGTCCAAAATAACTAACAAAACTAACTACTTTACTAAATTACTCTATTGCAGACGGTGTCTGTGCCGCTAACTCTCCCTGATCCTCCTGAAGGGCAAGATCAGGCTCAGTTATGTCGCTAGCATACAGTCCATAATGTGTAGGGATCGCATCCTCATCGTAGTCACCTAAAATATGGTTATCCAGTCAGGAAAGAAACGAGTACATTACAGTGAAAACAGTTCTAACACATGGTAGAAGCTATAAGACAATAAATAGTAAATAATATATGATAGCAACAAAACTGAAATCATAATAAGGCAACCAGAATAACTAAATGCTGAAGTTCTGTCATGGCGAGGATGTAGTACAATATCTCCAAGCAACATAGAAAATAACTGCAATTTATAAAAGAACAGATAGGAATAAACTACTCTACATGATTTGAAATACCTTTTTGACATGTGAACAGCTAAGGGTAAAATTTGGCAAACCACACTTGTCGTGCATGACTGCTATTATTTCAGTAAGACCATGGAATACAAAGGGTAGTTCACACGTCCACTAAGTATTTTCCCTCCCCACGAGTACAACATGGATTCCGAACCAGTCACAAAGAAATAACAATAATCCAGAACAGTCATGTATCTCATAACAAGAATCTATCATACTAATCCGTGTAACAAGTGTCAAGAATCAAATAATAAATACTAAGCATGCATTATAGAGACTATCAAGCACTGAAAGTAATCAAGGAAATATACTCGCCTATGGTTCATAGCTGTGGTTAGATCATTTTCCAATTCATAGTCCAAATCCTACGTATGATATGTTACCATGTCAAGAGATAATTTATTTTAATTTATTTAATTTTGGAATAATTACTCTAAAATCCTATTTTAATTTTATTCTAAATTTTAGGCAAATTCCTAAATTTTATCTAAAGAACCCAATTTTATCAACTCGAGACTCATGACACGCAAATCGAGGTAATATGTTGATCAAAAAGTCAATCGATACAAACTTGACTATCATGCATGATTTCCTGTAGATTTCACATCACAAATATGCTAGAATTTTGGCTCATCCAGATTCAAATTTATTTGGAAACTATTGCACATAAAAAATCGTATTATGCAATGGTGGTTGATTGCTAACCTAAAAGTTCTACAGAATTAACAGTATAGAAATAATTCAAATTAAATTCTCGAAAAAATATATATCAATGGTCTTGACGTTATCTTTCTGAAACATTAAACGGTTTATGATTCGGATCCCTAGTTCTCCCGAAAATGCAAAAATATCGAGACACATCTATTTTCGGACAAGCTGTGCTCTTCGAATTTTTTAGAATTTAATACTCTGAATTATATGAAACAAATTACATATTCAGGAAACTATCCTCAATATGGTTCTAACACAAGAAACTGAGATACGTTTGCAGTCCAGAGCTATCGGCAGAAAGATCGAAGAACCCTTGATGAGATCCCCTTCAAATCTCTCTCTCTCTCTCTCTCTAAAATAATCGAATGATTAAGGTTATTATAATATATATATATATATATATATATATATATAGTTGCTGGTATGCGGCTGAAAGAAAAGGGATAGGCTGGACACGTGTTAGAATCTGGTTGGGTGGTTTGTTTATATTATTTTTCTTATTTTCCTTTATCAAAATATTATTTAAGTCGTTTTAAATCTAAATAAATCAAAATAAAAAGTAAAAATAATCATAAAAATCTAAAAAAAATACAGAAAATATATTTTGAACCCAAAAACACCAAAAAATACTTGAAGAATTTTATGTTAATAGGTTTCCTACTATAATTACTAGAATCTCTAAAAATTAGTTTTACCTATTTAACTAAAAATAAATATAAAAAATATTCCAAAAATTCTGAAAATATTCCAGAAAATATGTAATAATATTATAAACCCTAAAACTTGGGTCCATTCTATATTCTTTAGCTTGCACAATAAATTCTAGAAGTCCTAAAAAATTAGTTATTAGCCTAAATAACTCCCAATAAATACTAAAAATACTCAGAAAATTTTCAAAAAACTTCTAGAAAATATATTTGATTATTTAGAACATAAAATAAAAGTTTGAGATATTTTTAAGTATGTTTGAAACTAAAATAAATTCTTGAAAGTCCTAGAAAATTAGTGTTACTAGTTTTAATTAACCAAAAATTATGAAAAAATCTCAATAGCCCCAAATTAACCTAATAACAACATTTAAGCTAGAATTTAAGGATATGAAGGTTACAAGTCTACCCCCCTTAAATAATTTCGTCCTCAAAATTTAAGGCATAACAAATACAAGAAGGAAAATTATCTCATGGTGCAAAAAGATAGGGGTAATGCTCTCACATCTCATCTTTTCGCTCCTAAGTGGATTCACCAGAAGTGTGACACCTCCAAGCGACACGAACTAAGGGAATTACTTGGTTACGAAGCACTTTCTCCCTCCAGTCTAGGATCTCCACATGTAAATCCCCTCACCCAAAATATATATTTTGTGGGTATTTATATTATTATATTTATTATAGATTATTTTAAATATTAAATTACTTTAAAGTATTCTCTTAGTTAATTAGAAAATAAATTTTTTAGTATATTTACTTATGTAAATATTTATTTAGAATCATTTTTAGGCTATTTTAGATTTTTGGAGATTTTTCTAGAATTTTTAGGTAATTAAAACATTAGGAACGTAAATTTCTATGACTTCCATGATTTACTATGAGATCATACTTGCATATTATTCCTACCAAATATTTATTTTAGGTTAAAATATTTAATTATATATTTTTTAATTTATTAGGAATTTAAGAAATTTATTTGAATTTTTGAAATCATTTAGGATTTATTTGGATATATAGTCTTAATATTAGATAAATGCTAATTTAATGTTAATAGATATTAATAAGATTATATATAAATTATTAATATTATCTTTAATCTCATTTAAGACTATAAATTATTGAGATAAACTCAAACTCTATTTTAAATTAATTCAAATCCTGACCATACTAGGAAAGCAACTTCATGCATATCATATTCTTATTTAAACTGATCATAATCATATCCAAATTAGCCAATCCTAGTCATATTCAATTAAGTAGTGTCAACCATTATAAATACCTATTAGACTTATGGAATAAACTCATCCTTCATACTTTTCTTCGCCAAATTCTCCTCTTTTTCGTCTAAAAAGAGTCAAAATTTGTCATAAATTCAACCTCATTTTCTAGTAGTTATGACGACTTAAAAAGACGATATCTCCTAGCTCCGGACTCCAAACGCGCTCCATTTTTTTTGTTAGAACTATATCAAGATTAGTTTTCTGAATATATAAATTATTTTAATAATTTATGAATCTATTTTTCAAGAAAATTCTAAAAGTGCCAGCTGTCCGAAATTAGACGAATTTTCGTGTTTTCGAGATTTCATGAGATCTCGAACTCAAAATTACGAGTCGTTTGAAGTTTCAAAAATATGACATGATAAACTTCCATAAATTATTTTTATAGAATTTAACATATAATTTTAATCTACTATAAAATTTGTGCAACGTATACGTAAATAGAAAACCATCGAAAACTGTCATTTGTGCGCCCTTATGGACATAACTCTTTACCGACTTGTGATTTTATGAAACTGTTGATTCTGGTGTTCATGTAGCATTGAAATCTATATAATTCTACATACAAATCTAGGATTTAAGTTGGTTGACTTTTTGGTCAATGGATTGCCTCGATTTGCGTGTCACGGATCACAAATTCGTAAAGTTGACTTTTTTTGGACCAAAATTAGGATTTAACAATAAAATCAGATTATAATAAGATTAAAATACTATTTTAGGTTATTTTAGTCAGAGTTAAAATAGATTAAAATGGCGAAAACTATTCACCCACTTTTGTAACCTAACTTGTTTAATTTATGTGACGGGTAGATCGGACGACGCCATGAGTTGGGACTTCATCCTTTTTCAGACCAAGCAATATACCTTACCAAATTGCTTACAGTACTTTGCATGCTTATTATATTTCTGTATATTCATTGCATATGTGTTTTCTTTCAGTCATATTTACATACTATATATATATTGACACACACTTGACACATAGTATCATGGGAGGGGAAGACAATCAGTAGGCGTATGGGCTATAACCAATTTGGTAAACCATGGTAACTAGCATGCACTATGGTAGTCATGTTCGATGGTCGCTACCCCCGTGGTATGTTGGCTGATGGTGTCACGATGGTCGCTACCCCTGCGGTATGACGGTTGATGATGTTCCTGACGTGTGTGTGAGTTGTGAGATTAGATAGAGTAGCCTACCCATGCACATACGTCAAAAAGTTGTCCTTATTAAGCATTCATATAGATTGTCTTATACAGCGTACTTATATATTTTCTACCTATTATGCATGTTTACTGTATTCAAATTGGCATGCTTCTATGTATCTTGTTACGTCCCTCTGAGGACCTGGTCCCTTTCTAGGTGTAGATGTTCATGACTATTCGTAGGAGCCCAGATCAGGACTTGCTACTCCATTCTCTTTCGAGAAGGTTTTCTCTTCGAGTCTTATGGTTTATTAGATGTACCTATTTTGTCTCTCGCATATTCTAGTTTGGTAGTGGGTTTGTTTCCACCCAACTATCATTCTCTGATACTTCATATTGAGAAGAAGTTATATAGTAGATTGGTTATTTATTTCCATTTGACTCTGTGGATGAGATTTAGTTATGCCCTGTGACTTGTGATAATATTTATACCACATATGAGTTATTATTCATATTACAACGTACGTGTGTATTATGGTATCCATACATTGGAGTTGTCATATACATACAGCTAGCATGCTTACGTATTCCTAGTCTTACATATTTTGGGACTGGGGCATGACATATTTTTGTGGTGGCCCATGCAGGTCGAGAGCATATTGTCTCGGTTACGTTAATGTACCGAGCAAGCCTGCGCATAGGATTAGAATATAGGATCTCATCCACTTATTTAATCACCGCCCTTGGTTTCATTTCGTATTCTTATTTGGTTGTTTGCATTGTATCTTGCTTGATTCTTTCATAACGTCAATCTTATCTTTTATTTCATGCATGATAGGGGTTAGGAAGGTGACTTGTACTAGGTATATACACTCCATTATTCAATAACACTATTAGTTAAATTCTTGTAAGTTGGGTAGTATGCCTCATAAACTAGTATCACATAGTCCTTTTGAACCATTAATGAAGTGTAATTGAATGACACCAACTATAGGCTTGCATAAGAAGTTAGTGTTTATCTAGACTGTAGAACTTAGAGGCCCATACCTCCATTTAGTTGACCAGAGACTTAGATAAGAAGTTAGTATGGCAACTCTAGAGGCACAACACCGATCTTCTTGGTGAACTTGAATTATTTTTGTACCTTCTTTCATCATAATCTAGCGTACTTATATTTTTTGAACTACCTCGACTTATGCTGCTATTATAGCCTAGTTTTACAAGCTTATTCTTTTATCGAGCTTGTTCATGACATATGTATTATTGGGTGCACACACTAATACAATTGTTTATTTAGAATCAGTGTATTATGGTCTGATCAACCTTAGTGCACTTGGTTCGCCCTTCGCATGACTACCTTACGTGGATTGAGATATTTAGTTGACTCAACTTGTTAGATGAATATACTTGTCCTCTAGACAAGTCAGAGCATATCATATCAGGTACATAACTGTTCTGATATGAATATATGAATAGGAATTTACCAAAAATAAGATTTTAATCCACAACTGCCTTGATAACTCTCTTTTGAATTCGTAAAATCGCTTTGAACCCCGTACTTGTATTTTATCACCTCTTTTTTGAATTCTTTATTATTGTTCTCCGTCTTCCCCTATTTTGGAAAGACGAGCACTTGTGCTTGGTATAAGTTTGATACACGTAGAGTACTAGATATACCCCATAGGCCAATCGTATTACTTGGTAACTAATTTCGTAATTAAGAGCATATCATAGGGGATATATTTAGTGTTAAAACTTTTGAGGATTGAATAAAACGATTAAATTATTTGAGGAAGTTTTTCTTAAATATATAGCATATGTGATAGATCAGTAAATTTTAAGTTGGATAGAAGTTGTATTGTCAACTTGAGGTAAAAAAAATTTAGATTGTAATCAAGTAAGATTAGATTGAGAGATTTAAGTTATTTTAATTTTGAAATTTTTTAGAAGAATGATTTAGATGATGAGGATTTAACCTTAAAGATAAGAATATCTTATAGAATAAAATTTAAAATTTTGATATTGCGGACCAAATATTTATAATTTGAGCACATGATTTAAATTTTGAATATTGGAGATTGAATTAACAATTTATATCTTGAAAAAAAATTAGAACTCTAAACATGAACATTGATGGATGAAATTCAAAATTTTGATTGTTGGATCACCTATTTGAAATGTTGATAATAGAAATTGAATTTAAAATTTGAAGAGTACAAAATTCTTAAGTTGAAATATAGGAATAAGATTTGATTAGAATTGTTTAAAATCTATAGGAGATTATGATAGTTGGAAATCGAGATGTAAAATTTAATATGGGTTATTTAAATCTTGAAGATGTCATATAGATTTGAATTAAATTTAGATGTTGAATATTTAAAAATCTAGAAGAGATTGTTAAATTTTGATTTAAACAATGGTTATTTTAATTTTGAGGAGATTGTGACGGATTTGAATAGATTTTGTCATTTAAATTTTTGAGAAAATTGCGGTTGACTTGTCTTACATACAAATGTGAAAGATTTAACAAATTATTCATTTTTTAATTTCAAGGACAAATTTTTTTTAAGTAGGTAGATTGTAAACCCCCTCACCCTAAATATATATTTTGTGTGTATTTTATATTATTATATTTATTACAGATTATTTTAAATATTAAATTACTTTAAAGTATTCTCTTAGTTAATTAGAAAATAAATTTCTTAGTATATTTACTTATGTAAATATTTATTTAGAATCATTTTTAGGCTATTTTAGAATTTTTGGAGATTTTTCTAGAATTTTTAGGTAATTAAAATATTGGGAACATAAATATTTAGGACTTCCAAGATTTACTATGAGATCATACTTGCATATTGTTCCTACCAAATATTTATTTTAGGTTAAAATATTTAATTATATTTTTCTATAATTTAGTTAGAATTTAAGAAATTTATTTGAATTGTTGAAATCATTTATGATTTATTTGTATATATATATAGTCTTAATATTAGATACATGCTAATTTATTGTTAATAGATATTAATAAGATTATATATAAATTATTAATATTATCTTTAATTCTATTTAAGATTATAAATTATTGTGATAAACTCAAAATCTATTTTAAATTAATTCAAATCGTGAGCATATTAGGAAAGCAACTTCATGCATATCATATTCTTCTTTAAACTGATCCTAATCATATCCAAATTAGCCAATCCTAGTCGTATTCAATTAAGTAGTCTCAACCATTATAAATACCTATTAGACTTATGAAATAAATCATCCTTCATACTTTTTTCCCTAAATTCTCCTCTTTTTCGTCCAAAAAGAGTCAAAATTTGTCATAAATTCAGCCTCATTTTCTAGTAGTTATGACGACTTAAAAAGACGATATCTCCTAGTTCCGGACTCCAAACGTGCTCCAGTTTTTTTTTGTTAGAACCATATCAAGGTTAATTTTTTGAATATATAAATTATTTTAATAATTTATGAACCTATGTTTCCAAAAAATTCGAAAAGTTCCAGCTGTCCGAAATTAGACGTGTTTTTAAGATTTCGGGAGATCTCGAACTCAGAATTACGAGCCGTTTGAAGTTTCGAAAATATGACATGATGAACTTCCATAAAATTATTTTTTTAGAATTTAACATATAAGTTTAATCTATTGTAAAATTTGTGCAATATAGACGTAAATAGAAAACCACCGAAAACTGTCATATGTGCACCCTTATGGACATAACTCTTTACCGACTTGTGATTTTATGAAACCGTTGATTCAGGTGTTCGTGTAGCATTGAAATCTATATAATTCCACATACAAATCAAGGATTTGAGTTGGTTGACTTTTTGGTCAACAAATTGCCTCGATTTGCGTGCCACGGATCACAAATTCGTAAAGTTGACTTTCTTTGGACCAAAAATAGGGTTTAACAATAAAATCAGATTATAATAAGATTAAAAAACTATTTTAGGTTATTTTATTCAGAGTTAAAAAAGATTAAAATGGCAAAAACTATTCACCCACTTTTGTAACATAACTTGTTTAATTTATGTGACGGGTAGATCGGACGACGCCATGAGTTGGGACTTCATTATTTTTTCAGACCAGGTAAGATACCTTGCCAAATTGCTTACAGTACTTTGCATGCTTATTATATTTTTGTATATTCATTGCATGTCTATTTTCTTTCAGTCATATTTACATACTATATATATGTTGACACACACTTGACACATAGTATCATGGGAGGGAAGGACAATCAGTAGGCGTATGTGTCACGCCCAGTCCCAAAATGTCGAGGGACTAGACATGTGGCAATGGCCAGCAATACACACTAACGGGCAAAAACAATTTATTGGACCCACCAAGGTGTACTTAAGCTGTATAACAACAGTAAGGGTCTATGATACTAATCTCATCCACAGAAATAAATACATCAATAAGAAGTATAAAATAACATCAAGTCTCAATAAAGTATCTCGGGGAACAACCCGATAATATGTCTGATACAGCAGGTCAATAGACAGGAAATAGAAGTCCAACAAATAGAAATAACTGAGTATAGATAAGGCAGATACTCAGAAGAAATCCTCGGCGATCACCTCATCTTCTGGTTCTGGTACTGCTCTAGTGCCTGCTCCTGTTCCGTACACCTTGGGGTAGATTTCCTCTGCTAAACCTGGGGACATAATCCGGATTCCAGGTCCTCAGGGGACATAGCAAGGTACAAGAATAACTCAAGCCAAAAATAAATGCAGTGCAATAATAAATGAAATAATAGGGTAAACTATATAACCAGCTAAGTGATATACAAAATGAGAGCATCACTTGAACTCAGGTTGAGACTACCACAAGCTCTGTGTCGGGGAGCCGATAGCAGTGATATCATGTCGGAGTCTAACTCGGAGAGGCTACGACACCGCAATAATATAATCAACTTGTTGTCTGTGTATCTCTTCCCACCCAATGTAATCACACGTCTCTTGTCCACGATGACTCATGTCCATGTCACGTAAGATCATATCTAATGCAATAAGTCATAATGATAGCTAAGTATATGCAATATCTATGTCACAAATCCTGTAACCTATACAGAATCACCATGAATATCTCATGAAGATTCTGCCTTATGAATAGTGTCAGGTGTCCTATGGTATGACGTACTTGATAATGCAAGCATGAAAATGTATAGGGTCTCGATATCCATCTCTCGATGACGTTACACAACTCCACGTACGGTGTTGACACCCGAGTATTATTCAGATGCTAAGCAACGTCACACGGTCCTAGGTTGAACATATACAACATATAAATAAATTAAAGAAATATTATGTAACAAAAACTGCAAGATTGGCAAGGTACACTTGCCTGGGATTCGGATTCCAACTACTGCTCTGGTATCAACGGGATCTGTAGGTACTCCTCCGGTTGCTGAAATAAACTTACCATCAGGTTCAGAAGATATCAAATAGCTAGAATTTCTTGTCCATAAGTCCAATTTGGACACAGGGGCAAAAGTGACAGTTTTTGGTCAAAGCGGGTTCCATATGTGGCCCACTTCGCACCGAGAAATGTGCCACAGACAATGTTCTCTAAATTCATCAAACTTAGTGTCTATAAGTCCAGAACGATGATACGAACTCAACAAAATGTCCATAATTGGATTCTGATGAGCCAATCACAAAATTGCCCATCAAGTAGAGCCGTAGGGCCCACGATACGAGATTTTGTCAACGTTCTCAGAATCGAACCAAACTTGGGTCACAGGACCAGCGTATTGCTACGAGTCCGATGACGTAAGTTTCGTTTTGAAATAACGAGCGTACACGAAGTTACAACAAGTTTCAGAACAGGACCGATATGGGGTGTTGTCGACGGATATGCGCTGATTCCGGTGTGCACGCACATTCAAATCAACTTTTGCAAAATCCCACAAATCCGTATTGACGGTGCGCACCTTTCGGTGAAGTTTGCAGCAGGGCGCACCCTGTTTTGAAAAATCAGGGTTTTTATAAAGACCATATTTTTGGCCAATTTTACCCTCGAATAAATTATAAATTGTAGCACAATAAATTAAACTAAAAACAGGGTTTTAATCTCGGTTATATAGTCTAAATTATTGTTCAAGCCAATTTAAAAAGTAGGTTGTGCACAAAACGGTCGTGAACTGGGAGTTCGGGACGAATTCTAAATTTTCAAAAATTGGGAAGCTTTTCCTGATTTTGCATCGCGGTTTACGACCGACACAGGACGCGATAAATCGAACCAATGGCACGGATTTCGAGGGGGTTCTGAGGTCTGCCTGCACGATTTGACAGAACGAGAAACGAGGCAGCGAGGAGAGAGAAACACTCACAGAAAAAAGGTCAAAAATGACTGAAATTCGCATGCGTGGGGAGCCGCGACGTTTGCTCGACCGGAGGGGCTTGCTGGCGGCGACGGCTTGCTCGGCCTGCGGCGGCAAGGGCACGACGGAGGGGAGCTCGGTCGGTCGGAGCTCTGGGCGTCGACTGTGGGTTCGTCGGGGTGCGGTGATGGCTGTGGGTGGCGGAGTCGTCGATGGATACAGCGGCCGGGGTCGAGGGTCACGACGGAGGGGTCGATGGCTGGAGGAGGCGCCGGAATTGGCTGGGTCGGGGTGGAGGATCGTCGGAGGGCAGTAGAGATCACGGCGGGTTCGACGAGAGGTCGATGGCGGTGGTGGTCGATGGATGGTGGTTCGGTGGCAGTGGAGTGGCCAAGGTCAGGGGTTATATAGGGGGCAGCCGGCCGTTAGCTGGGAGGAGAAGGGACAGGGCCGGCCGATGGTTAAGGATGTCAAGAGGCGCGGGAGGCGGAGAGGCGAAGGCCGGGTGGCGGGTCGGCCGCGTGTAACGGCAGAGGGGAACCGTTTGGGAGATTTTAGGGGTTACTGTAGATACGGGTCGGGTTGCGGGTTTGGGTCAGGTCGGCTAACGGGTCCGAATTCGACCCAATAAGGATTGTGTTCGGTTTGGGTTGCTTCAGGATTCGGTTCAGGGTGGGTTAGTTCAATAAAACGGTTGGTTTATTTTAGGTTTATATAAAACATTAATTTTTAGGTCTTTAAAAATAGTTCTGGGGTCCAATAAATTTTAAAAAATTACAGTATGTCTAATTAATTATTTTATACCAAAAAATATTATTTTCATAATATTTAATAAAATCATAAAAATTAATTAATACCAGAAATCATTTATTTTAATTAGTTAAAAATTACAGAAAATTCTTGAAAATTTATTTTTAAATTCCTGAAATATTTGGGGGTTTACAGTATGGGCTATAACCACTCTAGTAAACCATGGTAAATAGCATGCACTATGGTAGTCGTGTCCGATGGTCGCTACCCCCGCGGTATGTCGGTTGATGGTGTCACGATGGTCGCTACCCCCGCGGTATGACGGCTGATGATGTTCCTGACGTGTGTGTGAGTTGTGAGATTAGATAAAGTAGCCTACCCATGCCCACACGTCAAAAAGTTATCCTCATTATGAATTCATATAGATTGTCTTGTACAGCGTAGTTACATATTTTCTACCTATTATGCATGTTTATTGTATTCAAATTGGCATGCTTCTATGTATCTTGTTACATCCCTCTGAGGACCTGGTACCTTTTCAGGTATAGATGTTCATGACTATTCACAGGAGCCCGGATCAGGACTTGCTACTCCGTTCTCTTTCGAGGAGGTTTTCTCTTCGAGTCTCATGGTTCATTAGATGTACCTATTTTGTCTTTTGGTAGTGGATTTGTTTCCACCCAACTATCATTCTCTGATATTTCATATTGAGATGCAGTTATATAGTAGATTGGTTATTTATTTCTATTTGACTCTGTGGATAAGATTTAGTTATGTCCTGTGACTTGTGACAATATTTATACCACATGTGAGTTATTATTCATATTACAACATATGTGTGTATTATGGTATCCATATATTGGAGTTGCCATATACATACGGCTAACATTCTTACGTATTCCTAGTCCTACGTATTTTGGGACTGGGTAGTGACACAACAGGCTACTTCGGATAACGGAGGCTTGGTCCAATCTCAAGCTCCGAATGATCTAATATATGGCTAGGATCTGCCATGTATCGCCTTAGCTGGGACACATGGAACACGTTGTGTACTCCTTCCAATGTAGGCGGTAAGGCTAGTCGATAGGCTTTTGCCCCGACCTTCTCCAGAGTATTGAAAGGTCCGATGAATCTTGGACTAAGCTTTCCACCTCCACTAAAACGAATTGTACCACGTGTCGGAGAGATCCTCAAGAAAACTAAGTCGCCAACCTATGACAAAACAGGAACTTAACGCATAATATAAGAACATAATCAATATTTAAATAAATAAATTTATATCCCAAACTCTAACGGTCTCCGGCGGCTATCGGCCCACTGCTTCTGTCTGTCCTGAGCCATACGAAGTCTCTCTCTAATCTTCTTCACTTTTTCTGCAGCATCAACTACCATCTTTGTCCCAATAGTACTCTCTCGCCTACGTCGTCCCAAGACAATGGAGTCTGACATCTCCTACCGTACAGAGCCTCGAAAAGGGATATCTCGATACTGGCCTGATAGCTATTGTTGTATGCAAACTCTACCAGTTGAAGATGATCCTCCCATGAGCCACCAAAATCTAATACACATATCCGAAGCATATCCTCGAGCATCTGAATAGTCCTCTCTGACTATCCATCCGTCTGAGGGTGGTAAGAAGTGCTAAATTTGAGTTGGTTATCCAAGCTAGCCTGTAAACTCCTCAAAAAGTAGGACATAAATTTGCTATCTCGATCAGAAATGATGATCAATAGAATTTTATGCAACCTGACTGTTTGTCTCACATATAAATCGATGAGCTTCTCCATGGACAATCCTACTTTGAAGGAAAAAAAGTGGGCTGATTTGGTCAGCCTATCAACAATGAACCAAATCGCGTCATTCCCTCCCAGAGTGCGTGAAAGTCCAAAAATGAAATTCATCGTGATATGTTCCCATTTCCACTCAAGAATCGATAGTGGCTGTAGCAATCCTCCTGGTCTTTGCCTCTCAGTTTTGACCTGCTGGCACACTAAACATCTGGAGACAAAATATGCTACCTCTCGCTTCATCCCATACCATCACATATGTTCCCTTATGTCCTTATACATCTTGTTAGCTCCCGAATATATAGAATACTTGAAACGATGAGCCTTTTGCATGATCTCTTCCTACATGTCCCCACTAGGCACATATAACCTAGTCCCGTGCCTTAGTGAACCATCCTTAGCAATAACGAAGTCCTCCATCAACCTGCCTGTACCTGAGAAGTTGCGTCAATATCTCTGGGCCTACTGTACAACGATCCGGGCAGCTACTGGCAATACCCCTCTCTCTCTGGTATAAGGAAGCGAAGTGGTCCTCCCACTCAAGATCCAAATCCCTTCACTGTGAGTAGCCCTCTCCAACCAATTAACCGTCGATGGCAATCACTGCCAATAGCTACAAGAGTTAGAAGCACTCGACGAAAAATGTCTCTTAGCTCAATAATGCATTGAGCTATACCAAGAGCATCTCTTGGGAGCCTTCAACAAACGGGTGAAGAAAAGGACCTACCAAGTGGGTGATCTCGTCCTGACCGTAAGGAGGCCGATGGTTATGACCCATAAGACGGTCGACAAATTTTAATCCAAATGGGAAGGCCCGTTTGTCGAAGAATAGGTATTCTCCAATGGCGCCTACCGGCTCACAAAACCCAACGATGACTTTCTCATGATGCCTATCAACGAGAAGTTCCTGAAAAAGTACCATATCTAAGCTTGACTTCTACTCCCCTTATCCCCAGCTGGGCAATCAAGATGTACAGTCCTTACACTCTTGGTTCTTCATCCCCAGCAAGGGCCTATGTACAATATTTCTCTTTTTTTATAAATTCTTGTAAAAACTATTATTTGTATCCAAGAGTCCTGGATACGCAATAGATGATGGATCCTTAAAGTCTCCGGAGCAGTGCTCAGGTCTACCAGCACACTCCCGCTTGGACCACGAAAAACTAGTCTCGTTAGACTCTTGTCACCCCAGTAGAGAAATTATCAGGTCTATCTTCATTCTTGGATAGACCACACCCAGCAAATCACTCTCCAGTGAGCTTCTCGGACATTGGTTCAGGTCCATATTACCTCTGAACCACTGTTCTAACATTTCTCCCCAGCTGAGTTTTCTATGAACATATTACCTCTGAGCAAATCTCCCGGGTCTCGGCTATCGATCCTTAAGTCCATATTACCTATGATATCGGTTGTCATCTCCACTTATTGTCACTACCACTTTTCTAGAATAGGGACATTTTTCTTATTTGCAATATTATATACATATTATGTTTATATTTATATAATGGGTATAGTATATATATTATTGCTATTAATAATAATGGGTTAATGGGCTAGACTTGATGTGACCATCAGACTCAATACGAGATTAGTCACTTTTGGGACCTAACTAGTCAATCCTCCTCATGAAATTAGAAATTTGTTTAATTTTCCATTGGGGATGAAAACCCCACTTATTGGAGAGCTCTTCATAAAAATTCTAGAGGGCACTTTGGTATTTGTGCCTTGGCAAACCCTATATCTCTAGTGGCCGGCCCTATATAGGAGAGGGGGAGCCTCCCTCAAGTTCCATTTAATGTTCATGAAGCCCTAATAAGTGAGTTCTTCCCCAAAACCCTTCATTTCTCCACCAAATTTCAAAAAATTAATCCCAAATTCCTCTCATTTTCCTTATCTAAGAGGCCTAGAAACTTGAGTTCCAAGGAGCATTGGAGAAGAAGAAGTTTGGCTAGGAAATTATTGGCTTTGCATTGGGAATCCACCTCCCAATAGGTAAATACTAAAGACTCTCTTTTAAGTTCTTTTTTTATTAATTTGTTGGCCATTAGGAGTCCACCCATTGTTTAGGAATACCCACAAGGGGGAGAGAATGAGTTTCTTTTAGCTTTCATAGTTTTTCTTCATGGTGTTGTGTGTATATTTGGGGTTTTGGTATTTATGGGTATTTCCCCCTATTTTTCATAACAACTAATCATATTATATATGTATATATTTGATATATATATATGGTATTAGTTGTTTATTGAGGGTTTTGGCATGTAGGTTGATAGTGTATCATGACACTATAGAGAGTATCGTGGTGTGTATCGCAAGTGCACACCAAGTGTTTGGTGTTGGGCTCGAGGGAGTGTTCATATATGTGTGTTATATATATAAGTGTATAGATATTGGTAATTGAATATGTAGTTGTATACATTTATCTATATATAAGTGTTTATGTATATTTTGTGAAGGTGTATACATATCTAAGTGTGTGTGTGTATTCATATGGAAGTGGTAATGGTGAGGACTATGCACATTCAGTGATTGGGGGAAACAGTGATTCGGGCACGGGTTGCAGCAGTTAAGGTTTGGTTTGGCAATGACTTTAGTAACTGCTAGTACGGTTTCTCTGATAGCAGTTGTTGAAGTCATGAGAGCCAAGTTGGGCACTGCCAGATCAGTAGTTAACTGTTGCATTTAGCAGCAGTTGGTCTAGTTACCAGGTCAGTACATCAAGGAGAATATGGTTCAGATGTGCTGCCGCCATTGTATTAGAAGGGTTGTCATGCAATACAATATTTTGGTCTGCACTCGAGTCTAGACAGTAGGCTAAGAGCAGGCAATGGTATTGTAGTGCCTGTTTTAGTTGCAGATACATCAAGTAGCACATATGCAGTGATTGGGGAGTTGGAGCCAGGGTTTAGGTAGTTGGGAGGGGAGGCAATTAATGGGTGCTTGTGTTGTTCAGGATGTTCAGTTAGTTAGGAAGAATGGAACTCAGGTTCAAGATTATGAGTATAGGTTAGATGTTAGTGTACTTATGAGGTTGTATAGACAAAAGGAAGGGCTTGTTCTCTAATAGTTTACACCAAGAGTGACAATGTTCAGGAAGTTGGGTATCATGACGTGATACATGTATTATTGAGATAGTGTATCAATGTTAGTAAAATATCAGTCAAGGAAAAATATGTGTGTGTGTGTGTGTGTGTGTGCATTTTCAGTGTTTCAAGTGATCAGTGGGAGTCTTAGGTGGTTATATGGTAGCCTACAGTGGCTCGGGTAGAAGATGAGAGGGGAAGAATTTTGTACACAGGGAGGACTAAAGGTAGGTTCCTACCGAGGCAGCGATGTATATATCTCACTAGACTAGCCTTGTGCTCGAGTAGACTATAGGAATGGATGCCAGGGCTAGTGTTGGAGTTGGTTGTAGTGTTGGTGTTAATACTAGTTGAGGGTATCCTACTAACTAGGGTGTAGATTCCAGGGTATGAGATATTAATTAAGTTATTAGATAGGTTGAGTTAAGGTAAGATATAGGGTTATGGGTGTAGGTTTTGAGATGGTATCAATTGTTAAGTGAGAAAATAATGTAATTGGTTAGAGTATTAGACAAGATAAATTCTACAGTAGTTAAGTATCAACTTGACACTAAGATGTTGGAGTTTGAATCTAGGTTGGACCCAAGAAAATAGCTAATATAATACTAATGTATATAGGCTAGTATAATATGTATTAGCTAGAATAAACTAGTATAGACCTAGTCACACTCTAGAATCCCAATTCTAGATAAATATGAACTTAAACCTAGTATTGACCAAGACAACCTAGTTTGGACCTAGAAATCACATATTTACTTAGTTGGACTTATTGTTACATCAAGAACACCAGTTGACATTATTATTTCATATTTAGGTCTTCGTGATCTCTTCCTGGACATCGATCCTCATTTGTTGCTCAGGACTACTGGCGAGTACATTCTCTGACAGTTTTTATTATTTTGATTATTATTATAATTCGAGTTGTATTATATACTTGATTTCGACACAGTGGATACACGTGCTAGTATCATAGATACATGTCATGAGGAGTCATGATTAGGATTCATCGTACTAGTTGGGGACGGAAAAATATTAACAAGTTATGTGATCATACCCCATCTTATATGCATCATATCTCACCCCACATCACGTAGGGTGTAGCCTGACCATTTACATGCCTCATAGCCTGTTATATATAATTAGCCTGACTATTGCTCGCATCATAGCTAACCAGATGGTTAGCCTGACCTCACATGTATCATAGCCAATCATATATAATAAGCCTCATCTAGTCCCAAGCCGATCATATAGCATACTGATATTTTACGACACTTAGTCAGTATTCCTATTCTTGTTCCAGTACATTCGTTTCTAGTATTCACATGTATCTGTTTCACTGCTAGTTATTTCTCTATGATAATTATATTTCTCTCTAGTTTCTTCTTATATTCTAGTAATTTATTTCATCATGTATTTTCTTACACTATTTTATAGTTTTTATTAATATAATTAAAATTGCTGTTAGTGTTTGTGCTTCGCTCCAATCCCGAATGGATAACATTTTTCAGAGGATATTGAGAATTTTTGTCCTACCTATTATGGTCCAGGAGTAGAAGGTGATTACATCCTGAAGATTCCAGAGGAGCCACTCCTTCTTGTCACTACCACATTTCAGAATAGGGGTATTGTCGTTTTTTTATAATTTAATGTGTAAATGATTGGATGACATTTATTTAAATTTAATTTTTGTGATTTTATTTGATTGTTGCACCTTACCGTTGATTTGATAATTAGAGCACTACATTAGCCCTTGTCTTCCAACAAATTTTATACCCTTGCCCTAGACGTGCCAGTCTTCTACTTTGGTCTTTGTGTGACTTATAATTATGTCTTGTTGTGCTTTATTTTAGTCGCACAACATTCGTCGCAAACCGACTATATTTAATTCGATATAAATCCAACTTTGTATCCTTGTGCGTTCCAATCAAAATTGGAGACACATTCTCGACCCATTTTGAGTAACCCAAATTAGGGTAATATTTTATTCTGAGTCTTCTTCATTCATGACACTTGTGTCCCACCTTATTTTAGCCCATGTACTTCTAATTAATTTTAGAACAACAATTATATTTATTTTAATTAAATTAAACTATAAACCCAACTTTGTGCAATTTTCCAATCGTTGGACACTTTTATGCAAAAGTGCATTAAGGTGTCCACCCTATTGGACACAACATATGAGGAAACCCATTTCACCTTCATGTGAATTTTTTATAATTTTAGAGTGTGTGAAACTCAACATCAGCCTCCTTAAACCATAGCCCTCCAAATTTTGAATGTAATCCTAGCCCTTGAAATTCTACAAGATAAGCCAAGGCCTTTTTCCAAGTGTTGACCAAGCCTTTTTTCTAGGTCAAACACCCCCTTTGGTATATATATGAACTTCGGGTAACCAAATATGAACTGGTACCATAGGTACTTTGACGGCGAAAGTGGCGAAAGAAGCAATCCATAGAAAGATTTGGCGCCGCTCACTCAGCACCCAGATCATGAATCTGGCCCCGGAAGATTGAAAGCTATCTACGCTGGTGCTGTCAAGGGGAGCCAACAAGCCTCTGCTGATCTCAAGATCGAAAATGGTTGTGGTTTCCCCATTTCTTTGGAAATTATTACTATTGCTCAAATTTATCATTGCCATTCTGATTCCTAATTCGAGGGGTAAAAAAATGGCAAAAAAATGACTGTCCTTCCTTGATGGTATCGTATCTATTACCTTAATTAATTCTTTTCGACTATCTTCAGGATGCCGTCGAAGACTAGGTCTTTGAGATTGGGAGCAGCAGCTTCAGAGAGGTCTGCCACCTCTCGACCTGACAAACAGACATCTGGAGTTCCTCCTACATCTCCTATTCCTGTGGGAGTATCTGCAACTAATGGGATTCTATTTCTACCTGCTTAGAGGATTGCCCCTGCTGTGACGGACAACCTTCCACCACCACTGACTCTGATTCCCGGGGGTGTGCCCACTGACGGGGCACAAATATTCACACTGATCCAAGGCATGTTAGAGGCCTAGAGAGTGATAGAAGAAGCTCAACGTATTCTAGCTGAGGCTCAGAGGGTGCAAGCAGAGGCGCACCAGGCACAGATAGAGCTGATGAGAGAGAGCATGGAGAATGCTCATCAGGTGGCTCTCCAGGCTGTGGAGAGAGTAGCACGACAACAGCATCATCCTGGCCAGCAACACTAGAGGCCAGGTACTATAGTGGACTTCAAGAGGATAATGCCTCGAGAGTTCAAAGGCACTAAGGGGATACTCTACGCTGACGAATGGCTAAAGGATATAGAGAGGAACTTGCATTTGGGGCAGATTCCGGAGATTCTTCAGATCGAGGCCACTGGCAGTCAGATGTTTGATATAGCGCTGATGTGGTATCGTACAGAGCCGAGACTCGCTTATGGAGGACTTACTTGGGATGACTTCAAAGAGCTCTTTAAGGAGAAGTTCTTTCCTGACATAGCTTTGGGAGCATTGGAAAGTCAGTTCCATGACTTGGTCCAAGGGAGCATGTCAGTTGACGAATACGCCATAGAGTTTTGACGTTTGAGTCGATTTGCGCCATCAATGATTCGAGACCCAGAAGACAGAGCCCAAAAATTTAGGAAGGGATTGAATAGAGAGATCAAGTCTCGTACATCGGGATGACGTACTGCTATATTTAAGGGTATCCTGATGGATGCCCAGATTACTGAAGATGACTTGGACCTCAGGCCCAAGAGAGGATATCATACTTCTGGAGGAATAGGTGGTAACACAGGACCGGCCAAGCACCCATACTTTCAACAACAATAGAGGCCGTACCAGCAGCAGCATCAGCAACACCAGGCACCAGTTCGTGGACACATCCAGCAGCAGCAGCCACAGAGACAGAATCAGTCCGTTGCCTAGTGTGCGTATTGTGGGAAGATAGGACATACCAGAGACATCTGCAGGAAGAGGTTGGGTACATGCTTGTCCTGTGGATCATCAGCACATCAGCTTAGGGACTGCCTATCTATTCAGACTCGTCAGGGTGGAACAGTCGCTCAGAGAGGACCAGCCAGAGTACCTACTGTACCAGGAGGCCAGCAGAGGGGACCTCTACTTCCACCACAGCAACAGAGGTTTGCTCAGAACCAGCAGCAGCAGAGAGGAACACCACAGGGACGCGCTTATGCCATGACGATTGAGGAGGCCAAGCTAGCTGGAGACTTGATTGTAGGTTCAGTTTCTCTCGATTCTATTTCAGCACTTGCATTATTTGATTCTGGTACTTCCTATAGTTTCGTATCTGTATCTTATGCCCTTAAGCATCATTTAGAGATAGAACTATTAGATAGGACTTGCAAGATCATGACAGGAGGAGGCATTATCCTAGTCCGTGATTATTACAAGGAACGGAGAATATCATTGGGAGGCCGCAAGTTGAGCATGAGTTTACTCGTCATGCCACTTCCGGGATACGATATAGTACTCGGAATGGACTGGTTGAGTAAACATCATGCAACTATAGATTGTCACGGAGGCAGAGTAATATTTTGACCGCCAGGAGAACCAGAGTTTGAGGTCGCCAGAGGAGCAGCAAAGCAGAGCAGAGGCACTTTTTGTGGAGCCAGGAAGGAAGAAGAGGAGTTACCACATCCACTGATAGTGAAGTTCCTGGATGTATTTCCAGAGGAGTTGCCAGGGTTGCCACCAGACAGAGATGTTGAATTCTCTATAGACTTGGTACCCGGAGTGGAGCCTATTTCACAACATGTCTATAGAGTCAATAATAGAGCTGGTAGAACTGAAGAAGCAAGTTGAGGAGCTGCAGGACAAAGGTTTTATTAGATCTAGTTCATCGCCATGGGGAGCTCTGGTATTGTTCGTACCAAAGAAGGATGGCACGGTACGCATGTGTATCGATTATAAAGCTCTGAATAACCTCACTATCAAAAATAAATACCCGCTGCCAAGGATAGATGATCTTTTTGATCAGTTGAGCGGAGCGAAGGTGTTTTCAAAGATAGACTTGAGGTCAGGCTATCATCAGGTGAAGGTGAAGAAGGAAGACATACCGAAGACAGCTTTTCGGACTAGATATGGCCAGTTTGAATTCACAGTAATGCCGTTTGGTTTAACCAATGCACCCACAGTATTCATGAACTTGATAAACAAGGTATTCCATCAATACCTTGACAAGTTCGTAGTGGTGTTCATTGACGACATTCTTGTGTATTCGAAGACCGCAGAGGAGCACGAAGAGCACCTGAGGATAGTCTTGGAGACTCTCAGGAAAGAAGAGTTATACGGGAAGCTTTCAAAGTATGAGTTCTTCCTTGATAAGGTTGAATTCCTTGGATATATGGTGACGGGTTACGGAATTTTAGTTAACCCAAAGAAGATAGAGGCAGTGGAGTCATGGGCTACCCCCAGTACGGTAGCTAAAATCAGGAGATTTCTCGGACTAGCAGGATACTACAGGAGGTTCGTACAAGACTTCTCCAAGATTACAGAGCTGATGACTAGGCTAACTAAGAAAGATATAGATTTTGTCTGGATAGAGGAATGTCAGGCCGCGTTTGATGAGCTGAAGAAGAGATTGACGACAACTCCAGTTTTGACGTTGCCGTCAGGGACAGGTGGATTCACTATCTACAGTGATGCTTCAAGAAAAGGTTTGGGATGCATTCTTCAGCAGCATGAGAAAGTAATTGCCTATACTTCAGGACAATTACACCCTCATGAGAAGAACTACCCCACTCATGATCTGAAGTTAGCAGCAGTTATCTTTATTATAAACTTGTGGAAACACTATCTGTATGGAGAGCGTGTGGAGATCTTCACGGACCACAAGAGCTTGAAGTACATGTTTATACAGAAGGAGCTGAATATGAGGCAGAGAAGGTTGTTAGAGTTAATGAAAGACTTTGATATCTCATTATAGTACCACCTAGGAAAGACCAACATAGTCGTCGATGCCTTGAGCAGGTATCCGATGGCTATGTACTTGACTACAGATAGACACTTATTGGCCGATCTAGAGAGCTTGGTAATTAAAGTACTAGTTCCAGGTGTTGAGATTCAGATGTGGGGATTGCAGATACAATCAGAGCTGATGGATAGAATTAGAGCTGCACAGTATGATGATGAGACTCTGAGGAATATCAGGGCACAAGTTCGGACAGGATTGACAAATGATTTCACTATTGCGGATGATGGATCTTTACGACATGGCACGAGGATGTGTGTGCAAAGTGGAGAGCTGCACGAGGAGGTTTTGTATAAGGCACATCGCTCTCAGTACTCGATGTATCCCGATGCCAATAAGATGTATCAAGATTTGAGGGAGCATGTATGGTGGTATTATATGAAGCACGAGGTAGCATGCTTTGTATCCAGATGTTTAGTGTGCCAGCTGGTAAAAGCAGATCGACAGAGGCCAGAAGGATTGCTTCAACCTTTACCTATTCCAGAATGAAAGTGGGAGCACGTGACTATGGACTTTGTTTTAGGGCTTCCACGTTCTCCAGGAGGAAAGGACGCGATTTGGGTCATCGTAGATAGGTTGACCAAATTAGCCCACTTCTTACCATTCAAAGTGGGTACATTAACAGAGAAGCTAGCAGAGATGTACGTGCGGCAGATTGTCAGATTACATGGAGTTCCTATTAGTATAGTCTCAGATCGGGATTCGTTTCACTTCCCACTTCTGGAGGAGTTTGCAGGCTAGCTTGGGCACTCAGCTCAAGTTCAGAACCGTGTATCACCCCCAGACAGACGGGCAGTCTGAAAGGACTATTCAGACTCTTGAAGATATGCTACGCACTTGCATTTTGGATCTCGAAGGTTCTTGGGAGGATCATCTACACCTAGTAGAGTTTGCTTACAACAACAGCTACCAGGCCAGCATTGAGATATCACCATTTGAGGCTTTATATGGACGAAGGTGTCGTACACCGTTATCTTGGGATAATATTGGAGAGAGAGCTTTGTTAGGACCAAAAATGGTCGTGGATACAGCAGAAAAGGTGAAACTCATCAGAGACAGACTGCGAGTGGTGCAGGACTGACAGCGGCATTGGGCCGATAGCCACCGTAGACCCCTAGAGTTTCAGGTATAGGTTTTGTTATTTTGGGTTATGATTTGTTTTGTTTTATATTGCGTGTTAAGAATGTTTGTTCTAGGTTGGTAATTTGGTGTTCCTACAGATTTTTCTGACACGGGGCACGATTTATTTTGGTAGAGGTAGAAAGCTTAGTCCATGATACATCGGATATTTCAGTATTCTTGCAAGGGTTGGTACAGTGGCCTATAGACTGGACTTGTCTCCTGCCCTAGAAGGAGTACATGACGTGTTTCACGTGTCGCAGCTGAGACGGTACGTAGCAGATCCTAGTCACGTACTAGATCACTCGGAGATCGAGGCTGGACCGACGCTCAGCTATCCTGAACAGCCCGTTGAGATCTTGGATCATAGAGAGAAGGTATTACAGAACCAGACTATTCCCTTGGTTCGTGTTACATGGAGATATCACTCTCCAGGTAAGTCAATCTGGGAGAGAGAGGACGAAATGCGCGAGCAGTATCCGTAACTCTTCGAGACTTAAGGTATAATTCTTTGTTTGATTGTTTGTTCTTGTGCTAGTTTATTTTAATTTCGATGACAAAATTCTTTTAAGGAGGGTAGACTTGTCACTACCATATTTCAGAATAGGGGTATTATCGTCTTTTCATAATTTAATGTGTAAATGATTGCATGACATTTATTTATATTTAATTGCTGTGATTTTATTTGATTGTTGTACCTTACCGTTGCTTTGATAATTAGAGCGCTACACTAGCCCTTGTCTTCCAACAAATTTTACACCCTTGCCCTAGACGTGCCAGTCTTCTACTTTAATCTTTGTGTAACTCATAAATATGCCTTGTTGTGCTTCATTTTAGTCGCACAACATTCATCGCAAACCGACTATATTTAATTCAATTTAAATCCAACCTTTTATCCTTGTGCATTCCAATCGAAATTGGAGACACATTCTTGACCCATTTTGAGTAACCCAAATTAGGGTAATATTTTATTCTGAGTCTTCTTCATTCATGACACTTGTGTCCCACCTTATTTTAGCCCATGTACTTCTAATTAATTTTAGAACTCTAATTATATTCATTTTAATTAAATTAAACCATAAACCCAACTTTGTGCAATTTTCTAATCGTTGGGCACTTTTATGCAAAAGTGCATTAAGTTGTCTACCCCATTGGACACAACAGATGAGGAAACCCATTTCACCTTCATGGGAATTTTTCTATAATTTTAGAGTGTGTGAAACTCAACATCAACCTCCTTAAACCAAAGCCCTCCAAATTTTGAATCTATGTAATCCTAGCCCTTGAAATTCTACAAGACAAGCCAAGGCCTAATTCCAAGTGTTGACCAAGCCCTTTTTCTAGGTCAAACACCCCCTTTGGTATATATATATATATATATATATATATATATATATATATTATTTTTTATCTTTTTTTATTTCTTTTCAACCTAAACTAATAGCACAGCCGACTCTTCCCCCCCCAACCATCTCATGTTCACCCATCATCCCCTCCCTGTCGAACCATCCGCCGGAACGAAACCCCCTCGCCGGAGTTAACCCGCCGTGAACCCAGCACACCACCCGCCTCTCCTTCACCATGTCGAATGACCCAACCCGCCTAGCCATCACCCGCTGCCCTCAATCGACCGCTGCACCAGAGCATACGACGCCATCCCGACCATCCCGTACCTCCGAAGCCGATCACTGGACGCTGCCACCTGCCTGAACTCGCCAACGATTGATCCCGCCTGCACGACCTCCAGCGTTCGCCTGAAGCCGGGAACCCGCTGTCCCGACTGCACTCGCCAACCCGCCTGCAACTAGCCGAAGTCGAACCCGCTGCCCATGCCTGAACCGATCGGAGACCCGCTGCTCGACCGACCACCTGCACTTCGACTCGCCAAAGCTCGACTTCACCTGAACCTTCATCTCAACGACTCGTCGAACGCCTCATTCACGCGCGCACAGGTTCGAGATATTTTCTTGTTGCGTGCACGTACTCGTACGCGTATACGTGTATTGTTCATTAGTATATAATTGGTATATAGGTGTATGTATTTGGTATATACATATACATATATATATATATATATAGTATATGTATTCAAATAGGTATATGTATGTATTTGGTATATGTATTCAAATGGGCATATGTATATATTTAGGTATTCCGTTAGTATATGTTTAATATGTATAATTGGTATACATATATAGATATATATATAGTATATGAATTCAATTAGTATATATATGTATTTAATTGGTATACATATAAATTGTAAGTAATTAATTTTATATGCTAGTTAAGACTATGTATATTTATAGATGTGCTAGGAGACCCTAGTGTTAATTACAGATATCCCGTAGTTACATTGACCTGTGAATTGTTAGCAGACTGCCTTATGTACACTGACATACTGGCAAGACCCATATTATTTTGATTGTCTGTTATGCACAGCAATTACATACATGACACCCGTGCAGCTAGATGCACATTTGACCCTGTAGATGACAAGTGTCACCCCTAGCATAGTCTCTGAGTTTATTGTATTTTGATGATGTGTATGTTAATGTATCGACTAATTTTGTATTATCATTCAATGATGTCTATAGGACTGTTGGATAATTCAGATGATACTTTGGAAACAGGACATTGGTATTTCCAACAAAGGACCACAGGCGAGTACATTCTCTGACAGTTTTCATTATATTGATTATCTCTATAATTCTAGTTGTATAGCGTACATAATTCTGACACTGTTGTTTACATGAGTTGGCATCATCGAGACCTGTCACGAGGAGTCGTGATTTGGAATCCATCGTGCTAGCTGGGGAAATGGCAAAAAATTAGTAGCTTATGTGATCATACCCAACTCTACATGCATCATAGCTCACCCATACCTCACGTCGGTGCAGCCTGACTATTAAATGCCTTATAGCCTGTTACATGTGATTAGCTTGACTATTCCATACATTATAGCTTTCCGGATGGTTAGCCTGACCTTACATGAATCATAGCTAATCATATGTAACAAGCCTGATCAGTCCCAACCGGATCACATGATATGTTGATATTTCACTGTCACGCCCCAGTCCCAAAAATACGTAGGACTAGGACACGTAAGCATGCCAGCCGCATGGATATAGCAACTCCAATATATGGAAACCAAATCTATACGTACGCTGTAATATGAATATAAAATTCACAAGTGGTATAAAATGTAATACAAGTCACAGGGTAAAATCTAAATCTCATCCACCAAAATCATATAGAAATAAATAACCAGTATCTATGAAACTGGATCTCAACAAGAAGTATCTAAGGATAATAGTTTGGTGGAAACAAATCCACTACCAACTCAAATGGAAAAGTAAGTACAATATAAGTACAACTCACTCAAACAATATAAGTACCAGCTACCAATCACGGCTCGAAGAGAAGACATCCACGGAGCATCTATATCCTTCCAAATCTGTGCTCCTGCAAATACTCAAGAACAGGTACACCTGGCAGCGGGCCAGGTCCTCAGAGGGACGTAACAAGATACAGAAAATACGAGCCAACTTGAATACAGTAAACATGCATATAATTTGAAAATAAATAAGTACGCTGTACAAGACAATCTATATGAATGCAAATAAGGACAACTTTTCGACGTATGGGCAAGGGTAGGCTACTCGATCTACCTCACAACTCACACACCCGTCAATGGACATCAGAAATCGACATACCGCGGGGGTAGCGACCAGCGATACTCCAGAAATTGATATACCGCGGGGGTAGTGACCAGCGGACACACACGCCCGTAGCGCGAACTATATACTACGGTTTACCAGAGTGGTCAAAAGCCCATACGCCTAATAATTGTCCTCTATGATACTATGTGCCATGTGTGTGTCAACATATCTAATACATAGTAATGACTGAAAGAAAACTACACATGCAAGAACTATACAGAAAGGAAATAAATAAACAGAAATATATAAATAGCATGCAAAGTACTGTAAACAATTTGGCAAGGTATCTTGCTTGGTAAGAAAGCTGCAAGGTGGACTGTCCAGAAGTCAACGTACAAGATCAAAAGCTATGGCCAGAGAACAAATGTATCCGGATGCTGAAATAAACAATACCAACGTTCCCAAAATAAGCAAATTAGCTAAAAAGTACTTCCCTTTCGTCCAATTTGGACACAGGGGCAAAATGGTAATTTCGGGTAAAAGTGGGGTCCACATGTGGCCCACTTTGTACCGAAAAGCGTGCCAAGGGTAACAGTCTCTAAATGGGATAAACTATAGGTCAAACAACTCTAAATGTCAATACGAACCCAACGGTATGTCCAAATGTGGATTCCGATGAGCCGAACACAATTTTGTCCAAAAAGTCAACTGTGGGGCCCGCCAATTGGCAATTTGGTCAACCATCTCAGAATTGCGTAAAATTTGGGTCACAGGACCAGCGCGTTACCACGAGTCCAGTGGCACAAGTTTTGTCGCAATCTGAGATCGTTACAAAGGTTAAAGAGCAGAATATAAGATTATGTATAAAATAAAGATGAAAGTTAAATTGTAATTAATGGATTATTGGAGGGTTAAAGTGAATAATTACTTCAAATGTAAGCCCTTCCATTTCTTCCTGTACGTGCATACATATCATCAACCAAGGTGCTGTGCTATCTAACAAACGTGGGTGGCATGTATATGGAGATGGAAGTTAAATTCGTACCCTTTTTTTTTTATTCTCAGACTATTGCTTCTTGGGAACACCATAGAAAATATTGGGATGAGACCGCCTCCTTTTGCTCCCTCCATTTGCTCACGTTAGTGATTCTAATCTTACCATCGTTCAGCTTATTCGGAGGGGAGAAAATGTGAAGGTGACGAGGGAGGAGGGCCCGTTTCATGAGAAAAGCAAGAGAGGTTTGTGCGGCGCTATGTTAGGGTTTTCTTTTCTGCTGCTACATATATATATAGGACTTTATATAACACCATAGTTGATAGGATTTGGGTGGATCCGGGTCTTATTGGAATGAAGGGGCTTTCTCTCAGCTAGTTTGCTGCAGAGTAAGTCTTAAGTAAACTAAGTAGTTGTTTATTATTATTAATAATATTATTATTATTAATAGATTCTTATTAAATAATTTTTTTTTCTAATCTTTTTTTTTTCTTAATATATATACATATATATATATATATATATATATATATATATATATATATATATATATATATATATATATATATATATATATATATTGTGTATACATATATATTATATATATTCTCATAAGAAAATTTATAGATTAGGGTAATGCACACCATTAGGCTAGCAACTGCTCAAGGGGTCTCCTACATGGAATAAATTCCTAAAAATTTTTGATGGTCCCACAAGTCCTCTAAGTGTCCGAACACCTAACATAAAAATTATTAAAAATCTATTTCTCCTATTTAGTCCTAATTACTACAATTTAATTAATAATTCATAAATAAAGGGTATATACGATTTTCTAGGAAGGGGGTTTTACATTCTACCCAACTTATAAAAATTTCGTCCTCGAAATTAAAATTAAGCCACGATAGAATGTCAAGAATGGTATAAGATTTGCATCGTTTAAAATGCAAGACTAGGTTTAAAGGGTTGGCGATGTTGCGCATTGCACATCCCAAAAATCATGGAAAAAATCCACATGAGCGAAAAATAGGTTTCTTCATGTGTCATATCCAATGGTGTGGACACATAAATGCTCTTTTGCATAAAAGCGTCCAACAATTGAAAAATTGCACAAGGATGAGAATTGGATGATGGGCATGTCTAGGATAAGGGTATAGAATTTGTAGGAAGGCAGTGGCTAGTGTAGTGCTCCAATTATCGGAGCACGATGAGGGGCACTAAGTGATATAATATTGCAAATTTAAATAAAATACTGTGTTCTACTTATAACTGGATTCAAACTAACCTTAGTCTCACTAACTCGGCCAAGTAGGTCAAATTTTTTTTTTTTTTTGGGTGAGGGGTTACAATCTGCCGAACTTAAAATTTTCCATCTACCACCTAAGGCCATACATCTAGAAAAACTATTGCTCAAATTATTTAATCATGATTTTTAATCCTCAAAGGTTTAACACCAAACATATCACCTATGATATGCCCTTAACCAATTATAAAAGAGAGTCACTAAGTCATGTGTTTAGCCTTATGGGGTATAGCTAGTACTATCAGTGTCAACTTATACCAGCACGAGGTTTCGTCTTTCCGAAATAGGGGAAGACGGAGAGAAATAATAAAGAACTCAAGGTGAAGGTGACAGAATACAAGTACGAGGTTCAAAGAGATTAAAGAATCAAAAAAAGAGTTGTCAGGACAGTTGTGGATTGAAATCCTATTTTTTTGGTAATTTTCTATTTACATGCTCGTATCAGTACAGTTATGTAACCGATACGATGTGTCAGACATATCTAGGGGCAAATATATCTGTCTACTACCATATATCTCAATCCACGTAAAGTAGTCATGCGAATAGCGAACCAAGTGCACTAAGGTTAGCTAGACCTTAATACACCGATTCTGATTAGACAATTGTATCATTGTGTGCACCCAATAATACATATGCCATGAGCAAGCTCGATGAAAGAATAAGCTTGCAAAAACTAGGCTATAATAGCAGCATAAATCAAGGTAGTACAACAAACATAAATACGCTGGATTATGATGAAAGAGGGTACAAATTAATTCAAGTTCGCAGAAGCAAAACAACATAAGCAATAATAATAAAAGACTCTACAATCTCTACAGTTATCATACTAATTCCTTGTCTAGGTCGATATTGACAAAGCAGGGGTATGGCTTCTAAGCTCTACAGTCTGAAAAAAAAACAATGTCGTCCTAAGCTAACATACAGTTAAATGTCATTCATTCACACTTCAATAATAAGGCAAAAGACTATGTGATACTATGTTGTGAGGTATACTACCCAACTTATAACAATAAAATAGTACTGTAATTGTCTTAAGGATACCGTAGAAATTCTTGTTAAGGTTTACGAGAAGGGTCTTGGTACTTTATTGGGGTATCCTCTTCTATTACATAGGTCATGGTCATCTTACCTCTTAGTCATAGTGCTTATAGAATAAGTGTCAATAGTAAAGATAGAAAGGTTACTAGCCCTCAAGTGAGAGAGGAGATAACTTATGTGGAGATATGGGTTCAATTACGTGATTAAAACTAAGTTGTAACCATAAAATTATAATCTAAATGAACAGCTCAACTATCAAATTCTTGCTACTAAGCACATAATTTCAAAATTCAAGATTACAACTATAATTCTAGGAAACTATATATCATATCATAAAAGAATTCATTTGGCCTACAATCAGAAGTGTCAGAGGGCACGAGTTGAAAGATGAAGAATAGAAGAACATGATTAGTCGTCGCACAAATAGCGAGTGCTAGGGTTTCAGGGAAACAAATATATGAAATAAAATAGAGAGGCTATAGATAATGTCAAGGTTTCCTAAGGGGAGATGCTACGCTACTCTCTGTGTTTACGGTATGTTCAAGAAACTACTATATTCAATGCTCTTGGCTTCCTAAAGTGTTGTCTACTAATAATAAGACAATGATCTAAGTTTATAGTTCTAATATTATCTAACTATGAAGGTTAGTTCAGTCCAAATATTGAGTTTTGGTTTCCTATTGGTTCCTCAATACTAGGGTCAACAATATGGTCAAACTTCTAACAAACTCTAGTAGTGTCTATACTACTCTCAAGTCTTCTTAATACATAAAGGGGTAATGATAAACCAATCTATAGATAAGGAATTCTACGGTTCACTTAATTGTTCAAAACTTAGTGGGGTGTCTATATTCTCGTTGTATTCTTAATAGGTGTGCTACTCTAATTATCATCATAATAACAGGGGTTCCTATATTCTAGTAGAAGGCTATACTCAAGAACTGTTAGGGGAGTACAGGAATCAAGCAGGATGCAATTGTTCAAAATAGAACATATAGGAGAAAGATGAATCATAGTCAATTGTGGATGAGATCCTATACTCTAGTCCTAGGTGCAGGCTTGTTCGGTACAATAACGTAACCGAGACAATATACTCTTGACCTGCATGGGCCACCACAAAAACATGTCACGCCCCAGTCCCAAAAATACGTAGGACTAGGACACGTAAGCATGCCAGCCGCATGGATATGGCAACTCCAATATATGGAAACCAAATTCATACGTACGCTGTAATATGAATATAAAATCCACAAGTGGTATAAAATGTAATACAAGTCACAGGGTAAAATCTAAATCTCATCCACCAAAATCATATAGAAATAAATAACCAGTATCTATGAAACTGGATCTCAACAAGAAGTATCTAAGGATGATAGTTGGGTGGAAACAAATCCACTACCAACTCAAATGGAAAAGTAAATACAATATAAGTACAACTCACTCAAACAATATAAGTACCAGCTACCAATCACGGCTCGAAGAGAAGACATCCACGGAGCATCTATATCCTTCCAAATCTGTGCTCCTACAAATACTCAAGAACAGGTACACCTGGCAGCGGACCAAGTCCTCAGAGGGACGTAACAAGATACAGAAAATACGAGCCAACTTGAATACAGTAAACATGCATATAATTTGAAAATAAATAAGTACGCTGTATAAGACAATCTATATGAATGCAAATGAGGACAACTTTTCGACGTATGGGCAAGGGTAGGCTACTCGATCTACCTCACAACTCACACACCCGTCAATGGACATCAGAAATCGACATACCGCGGGGGTAGCGACCAGCGAGACTCCAGAAATCGATATACCGCGGGGGTAGCGACCAGCGGACACACACGCCCGTAGCGCGAACTATATACTATGGTTTGTCAGAGTGGTCAAAAGCCCATACACCTAATAATTGTCCTCTATGATACTAAGTGCCATGTGTGTGTCAACATATCTAATACATAGTAATGACTGGAAGAAAACTACACATGCAAGAACTATACAGAAAGAAAATAAATAAACAGAAATATATAAATAGCATGCAAAGTACTGTAAACAATTTGGCAAGGTATCTTGCCTGGTAAGAAAGCTGCAAGGTGGACTGTCCAAAAGTCAACGCACAAGATCAAAAGCTATGGCCAGAGAACAAATGTATCCGGATGCTGAAATAAACAACACCAACGTTCCCAAAATAAGTAAAATAGCTAAAAAGCACTTCCCTTTCGTCCAATTTGGACACAGGGGCAAAATGGTAATTTTGGGTAAAAGTGGGGTCCACATGTGGCCCACTTTGCACCGAAAAGCGTGCCAAGGGTAACAGTCTCTAAATGGGACAAACTATAGGTCAAACAACTCTAAATATCAATACGAACCCAATGGTATGTCCAAATGTGGATTCCGATGAGCCGAACACAATTTTGTCCAAAAAGTCAACTGTGGGGCCCGCCAATTGGCGATTTGGTCAACCATCTCAGAATTGCGTAAAATTTGGGTCACAGGACCAGCGCGTTACCACGAGTCCAGTGGCGTAAGTTTCGTCGCAATCTGAGATCGTTACAAAGGTTAAAGAGCAAAATATAAAATTATGTATAAAATAAAGATGAAAGTTAAATTGTAATTAATGGATTATTGGAGGGTTAAAGTGAATAATTACTTCAAATGTAAGCCCTTCCATTTCTTCCTGTACGTGCATACATATCATCAACCAAGGTGCTGTGCTATCTAACAAACGTGGGTGGCATGTATATGGAGATGGAAGTTAAATTCGTACCCTTTTTTTTTTATTCTCAGACTATTGCTTCTTGGGAACACCATAGAAAATATTGGGATGAGACCGCCTCCTTTTGCTCCCTCCATTTGCTCACGTTAGTGATTCTAATCTTACCATCGTCCAGCTTATTCGGAGGGGAGAAAATATGAAGGTGGCGAGGGAGGAGGGCCCGTTTCATGAGAAAAGCAAGAGAGGTTTGTGCGGCGCTATGTTAGGGTTTTCTTTTCTGTTGCTACATATATATATAGGACTTTATATAACACCATAGTTGATAGGGTTTGGGTGGATCCGGGTCTTATTGGAATGAAGGGGCTTTCTCTCAGCTAGTTTGCTGCAGAGTAAGTCTTAAGTAAAGTAAGTAGTTGTTTATTATTATTAATATTATTATTATTATTAATAGATTCTTATTAAATAATTTTTTTTTCTAATCTTTTTTTTTTCTTAATATATATACATATATATATATATATATATATATATATATATATATATATATTTGTGTATACATATATATTATATATATTCTTATAAGAAAATTTATAGATTAGGGTAATGCACACCATTAGGCTAGCAACTGCTCAAGGGGTCTCCTACATGGAATAAATTCCTAAAAATTCCTGATGGTCCCACAAGTCCTCTAAGTGCCCGAACACCTAACATAAAAATTATTAAAAATATATTTCTCCTATTTAGTCCTAATTACTACAATTTAATTAATAATTCATAAATAAAGGGTATATACGATTTTCTAGGAAGGGGGTTTTACATTCACACACTTAGCTAGATGTTCTTGACATGTATCTCTAGTGTACGGATCTAGTATTCTCTATGTTCTAGTTATTGCTCTAGCATTTACTTATATTCCAGTTCATTGTTCTAGCATGCACTTGTATTTCTATTCATTTCTAGATGTAACATTGATGATGATATGCTCTAGTATTTCCTTATTCCAGTATTCATTATTCCAGTTTTGTTTATTGCCAGTATTCATATCTATCTTGTATTTCTTTATACTGTATTATAGTTTTTGTCAATATATGTGAAACTGCTGTTAGTGCTTGTACTTCGTTCGAATCCTGACTGGATATTTTTTTCAGAGGATCTTGAGGACTTCTGTCCCACACATTATGGACCAGGTATAGATGCAAACTACACACCAGAGATCTTAGAGGAGACATTACCTTCAACTATCTAAACAGTATTTATCTTATGCACTGAGACTTATTTGAGGTTTATTTCAGTTTATGTTTAGACTTATTCTTAGTTTATGTTGGGACTTGTGGAGAATTTATGTTAGACAACTAGACTATGATTTATCTTTATTTTAAGACATGGTATTTAACTATGTCATTCTTCTTGTCTTTTATCGTGCCTTTATACTCTTATAGTTGTTGTGATTGAGTTTGCATTATGAGCTATTGTGAGATGTATATTGTCCTCCTTATGGAGTTGATATCATTGACAGGTTGTGAGCTATGTTAGTATTTATTGTGACCTAGACAATGTTTTACCGTCGATGCGGCGGCGTAGGCTGGACGTACCCACGACTCATGCCCAAATTCCAGGTGCGGGTCGTGACACTTCTGGAGGAGACACCACCCGCAATTGTTTAGACAACACTTAGCCTAGTTTATTTATTTATTGGATTATTCTAACTTTCAGACTTGAGTTGTATTACGTTGAGACCTTATCTGTGTTGAGATAGCTAGACTTTTAGACTTATTGCTATTATTTAAGATATTTTCTAGACTTATGTTGAACTTCTTTTATATCATTTGCATATCTTTATCATGTCATTCATCTTCCTATAGATATAATTTTGATTGAGTAGACATTATATTATTGTCATACCCCAGTCCCAGAATACACAAGACTAGGCCATGTGGCAATGGCCAGCTATATACCCAGGGGACTACAGTCCGACTCTGAATACGTATAAGCTATAAATGAGGGTCACTATCTAGATAACACGGTATACATGTCTATGTCTCAAACTACAAGGATATGTAATAAAGTAGGGACAATATGTATCATGGTGTGCACCCTATACTACACTCGTCCGAATAAACTCGAAGAAAATAATATGAGTCTACAAATACTGGGATATACTAGCAGAAAATAAGCAAAGATCATAACAGATGACCAATAAAGAAGTGAATACAAATATCGAGTAACAATGCATACATATCGATATAATACTCATCCGCAGCTCCAGCCTCTCGTCAGCAATCGACCCTACAATCTGGTAGTGAACCAGGTCCTCAGAGGGATATAACAAGGTACAAAAATAGTATGAAATAGTATAACAAAAAGAAAACATATGATACGCTGGTGTAATCTAGCATAACAACCTAAGTGAGATACAACTTTAAAGACAATATTCGACGCGTGGGCTTTCTAAATATAAAACCGTAGCTCCGAGGCACAGAGACACATGGTACGGACCATAGCTCCGAGCACAGAGTCACACGAGCGATAATACGACTACGGATATAGGATCTCTACATAAATAAGAATATATATATAGCGCGTGCAAAGTAGCCAAAGAATCAAGTAACTGTCTTCCCTCCCAATGCGGTCAACGAGTGCTCGTTGAACCTGAAACTCTATCTAACAGTCTCGTCATACTGAAGTAACTATCAACAATTACGATCCTAAAGTTATCACAGATTTTGGTCATGCTGACACCATCAGAATACAGGAAGTTTGGCATGATAACAGTGTCTGAATGTATCCTAGAATTTCGATGTAACCAAGTAGGTACATCAATGTATCAAGAAACCTCTAATAACCGATACTAGACGTTACCGATGAACGTCTGTACCCAGATACGACCCGAACATGAAGTAACGATTTTGATCCCAAGTGCACACAATGTATAGATAGAATAAATAGTAAATCTGGAACTGAGGTACAGAGTGGCAAGGTACAATTGCCTGGATCAGGATACTGAAGGCGAGGCTTCGGTACAACATCCACGTCCGAGGATCCCAAAGTATATTTGCCTGCTCCCTGCTGTTGCGGTACTGTCTGCCTAGTGTCCTCAATCGAAGGTGCAATGAATCCAAGGTGTCATATATACCGAAAAGATACTTATCAGCAGTTTCAAAAGAACTCGACGACAATCAACACTGTAAAACTGGATCTCCAAGCTATAATGGTATGATTCCTTCTCCCGACTCCTTGTTCGTGCGATCCCAAGAGCCACGAACGAGGAAACGCTCGGAATACTGGGTCGCAGCATAGTGCAGAGCGGTCGAAGCATAGGCAGCACTAGACTGTGGTACAATGACTCGACCGAGAACCAGGGGGTGTTCGTGTGTACGCTTCTATGAGCTTTATATCACTTGGTCGAAGAACTCAAACAACTCACTGTTGAGGAGATGGATGCACCAGTGGAGGTTCGTGGTAGAGGTGGTGGTGAAGACTGCTGTGGGTCATGGTTGCGATGCTGTGAGTCATGGTGGTGATGATGCGGGTCTTGTTGGAGGCTGGTTATAATGGAGGCAGCGGGTTATGGCATTGGCGGTGGTAATAGCGGTGGAGGTAGCAATGGCGGGTTGGTGGAGATGTTATTGATGATGCTGTCATAGTGGTGGTAGTGGCCAACGGTGGTGGTCATGGTCGAGGTGGTGGTGTTGGCGTGTTGGCCAGAGGGGTGATGTTGGGTACAGGATTCAGTGGCTGTGGTGGAGGTGGTGGTGTAGAGCAGCGGTTGGCAGAGCTGCTGTTGGCCGGGGTGGTGGTGTTAGCTGCGGGCTCCAGTGGCTGCGGCGGAGGTGGCAGCGGGTTGGAGGTGATGGTGGCGAAGGTGGTCGTCGGGTAATGGTCCAGCGGGTAGGAGATGCTCCGACAAGGTAAAGAAAGAGGTGAAGAATAATGAAGGAGAAGCGAAGAAGAGAAGAAGAAGAGAAAGAGGATTTCAGCTGCATATAGAGGGAGGGGAGGAGAGAGAGTGTGGGGGGATTTTTAGGATTTTTCTTAGGATTAGGGCCGACCATATGTGGGGGGTTGTGTGTGTGTGTTAATATAGAGGGAGTGTGTGGTGGTGATAGGGGGATTTGAATCAATGTCTATGATTCTATATGAAAGAAAAATAATACAAGGGGAGAAAGAGAGTGAGGTGATCGGTCACATGAGGATGGGGGGTTTCTTCATTGTTTGCACCAATAGGAGGGTGACACCTAGCACCCTTTTTACATTTTAGCTCCTTAATATTTGGGTATTTACACATGAAGGAAAAAGGGTAAGAATTTGATGTAAAAAGTTATGTTTGGTATTTTGTAGGATGAGAGAGTGTTGGTTGTTTTGTATGAGCCTCATGAATGGATATTGGTTAAGTTGGGATTAGGTTAAGTTGGTGTCCCCAATTTAAATAAATAATGTGTCATATGTGCTCTTAAATTAAATGGGAGTACATGGGTTCTCAATTGGATGTGACACAAAGGTCATGGATGGTGTAGGCTTGGTGTCAATCTTAGGACCTTTAATTAGTTAGGCAAAATGGGTTGAGTTAGCGTTCCCAAATCGATGGAAACGATATAGATACAAGACATAGGATTAAAGAATTAATTTTTGTGACTGGGAAGTTGTGCAATTAAAATAGAGCACAAAAGATTATGTTTATGAGTGACAGAATATCCAGTGTCCAGGTTGGCTTATTAGTCAAGAGTGCAAAAATTTGTTAGAAAGTAAAGGCTATTGTTGTGCTCCAATTATTGTAGCAACGGTAAGGTGCACCAAGGATTTAAATTAAAGAACCAGTCTACACCACCCTAATTTCTAATCCTAAGACAACCTAAAACTAAACCAAAATTCTTACCATATCTAGTCTACCTAAAAATATTTTTGAGGGGGTTTACTTTCTTCCCAACTTAGAAGAATTTTGTCCCCAAAATTAAAAATAAAGCATGAATAAGAGTTTCAAGAATTAAAAAAAGTTAACAGGTAGTCGAAAAGCAATACATAAATTCGTATCTTGGTCCTCAAATAAATACGAAAAATGCTACCGAGCAGAATCCTTGCGCTCCCAGGTAGACTCGCCCGACGAATGATGCTTCCATACAATTCTGACCAGTCGAATAGTCTGTCCCTTCAAAACCTTCTCACTGCGATCGAGTATCCCTACTGGCTGCTCCACATATAATAAACTAGGCCCGATTGTAATCTCTGAATGATCGAGCACATGGCTAGGGTCTGCTATGTATCTACTCAACTACGATACGTGAAATACATCGTACACCCTTCTAATGACGGAGGTAATGCAAGACGATAAGCCACTTCACCAACTCGCTCCAAGATGTCAAAAGGTCGGATGTACCTCGGACTCAGCTTACATCTGCCCCTAAATTTGATGGTACCATGAATTGGCAATATCTTCAAAAATACATGGTCACCTTCCTTAAATTCCAAAGGTCTGCGATGCGCATCTGTCCAATGCTTCTGCCTGTCCTGTGCTATGCGCAGGTGGCCCTGAATCTACTTTACTTTCTCCACTATCTATGTCACCAACTCTAGACCAAGTATCTGATGCTCTCGCACGTCACTCCAACATATCGATGACCTATACTTCCTGTCGTACAGTGCCTCATAAGGTGCCATCTGTATGCTTACTTGGTAGATGTTATTGTAGAAGAATTCTACCAAGTGTAGATGGTCCTCCCAAGATCCTCCAAAGTCGACCATGCCTGCTCTCAATATATCCTCTAGTATCTAAATTGTACGCTCTGACTGACCATCAGTTTGTGGATGATATGCAATGTTGAACTTGAGACGAAATCCTAGACTCTCCTGCATACTCCGCCAAAAATATGACATAAATCTGGAATCACGATCCGATATAATGCTGACGGACACTCCATGTAGTCGTACTATCTACCTCATATACATGTCAGCCATTATCTCCTTGAATTGCCCAACTCTGAAAGGCAAAAAATGTGATGACTTGGTGAGTCAGTCCATGATAACCCAGACTGCATCCTTTCCGTTAGGGCTTCTCGGAAATCCTGTAACGAAGTCCATGGTAATATGCTCCCACTTCCACTCAGGAATAGGAAGCAACTGCAATAGTCCTGTAATCCTCTAATGTTCGACCTAGACTTGCTGACAGACTAAATATCTCGCCATGAATCTCGTAATCTTCCTTTTCATCCTATGCCACCAGTAGTGTTGTCTCAGATCTTGGTACATCTTCGTACCCCAGAATGAATAGAATAAATTGAACTATGGTACTCGGTCATCAACTCCTGGCGTAGTTCGCCACTCGAAACATATAGGCGATCTCTATACCTCAATATTCCATCTTCGTGAATCCGGAGTCCCATCTGCATACCTGCCTCTGTCCTCTCTCCCAGTCGCCGGAATCTCGTATCGGTAGGCAGGGCGGCCTTGACCCTCTCAACCAATATAGACTGAACCTTTAGAATGGCTAACTGTCCATCCATGCCTGACAATACAACCTCTATCCCGAGCTCCTGAAGATCCTCTAACAAATATCGCTGATTCATCAAAAGTATGCCATGGGCTTCCTGCTTAAGGCATCTGCTACAATATTCGCCTTGCTAGGGTGGTACTGCAACTCAATATCATAGTCTGTCATTAACTCTAGCCAACGCATATGTCTCATATTGAGCTCTTTCTGAGTGTAGACATACTTCAGACTTTTATGATCTATGTAAAACTCAACCAGCTCTTCATAAAGGTAGTGCCGCCATAGCTTTAGTGCAAATATTACTGGTGATAGCTCTAGATTGTGTGTCAGATAATTATTCTCATGAAGCCTCAGTTGTTTTGATGCGTAAGCTATCACCTTTTCATGTTGCATTAGTACACATCCTAATCGGCTCCCAGATGCATCGCTATACACCACAAATCCTCTAGATCCAGAAGAAAGTATCAAGATCGGTGCCGTCGTTAGATGCTTCTTCAGCTTGTCGAAAGCCATCTGACTCACCTCATTCCAGATAAAATCCTTGCCTTTATGCGTCAACCGCGTCATAGGCACAGTGATCCTCGAGAAGTTTTCCACGAACCTCCGATAATATCCGATAAATCCGAGAAAACTCCTAACCTCCGTAATTGATGTAGGGGTAGGCCACGTCTCCACTGTGGCGATCTTTACTGGATCAACTGATAGTCCATCTCCAGTGATTATGTAACCCAAAAATGGTACCCTATCCAAGCAGAACTCGCACTAGCTGAGTTTGGCATACAGCCTCTCCTGCCTCAGCATCTCCAACACGATCCTGAGATGCTCCTCGTGCTCCTGGCTCTTGGAATATACCAAGATATCATCGATAAATACGACCATGAACTTATCCAAGTACTGGTGGAAAATCTTATTTATTAGGCTTATTAATGCTGCTGGCGTATTGGTTAAACCAAACGGCATGTCTAGAAACTCATAGTGCCCATACTTCATCCAAAAAGTTGTCTTAGGAATATTCTCCTTTCTCACCTTGATCTGATGATAGCCGGATCTGAGATCGATCTTCGAGAATACACATGCGCCACTCAGCTGATCAAATAAATTATCGATGCGCAACAAAGGGTACTAGTACTTTATCGTTACAATATTTAGCGCCCTGTAATCGATACACAAACGTACCATCCCGTCCTTCTTTAGCACAAATAAGATGGGTGCTCCCCATGGAGAAACACTAGCCCGAATGAAACCCTTGCCTAAGAGATCATCTACTTGGACCTTCAACTCAACCAACTCTTTCGGTGCTAGTCTGTAGACGGGGGAAGTAACTGGCTCGGCTTTGGAAGTCAACTCTATAGTAAACTCTATCTCTATGTCAGGTGGCAGGTCTGAAAGATCCTCAAAAAACACATCCTCAAACTCTGATATAATGCTAGGGTATATCTGTCACCTTCTGCAATGTGTGCCGCTAAGGTAGGTTAGACACCATGCTCTCCGGATCTCCAAAAAAACTTAAACTCAGGGTGATCTGGTGGTCTAAATATAACACATCCACGTCGGTAATCTAGCATCGCATGGTATTGGCTCAACAAATCCATGCCTAGGACAATGTCATAGTCTAGACTTAACCTCAATATAAATTCTCTTATTATATTTACCAACACTAATCCTCCTTAAAAAAAATTATTTTTGTGTTTTCTCTCCCTTAATGTATAAATACTCTTCTCCTCAAAATTTCTCCACGAATTTTATTCTCATTCATGTTCTATTTCATACCTCAATTTCAATGGTATTGTTTCTTTATCCATAATCAATTTTTTGTTTAGTTCCCTAATCTGATACTCCCAAATTCTTCTATCGATATATTCATCGTTCCTTTGTCATAAACATAATCATTTCAGTATTAATTTCTTCATATCCTTCAGGTGTAATCCTCTAATTAAACTGTCATAATTAATGTTATCCTTGTAATAGTTCATACATACTATATGGCTCAAATTTTCCAAGGTATATAATATAATCTACTATTTCATTATGGAAATCCTTCCCATACCGTATCAAAACATAGCTTATTCTACCTAAAATTATATTCCTTAATTTTTTCTTTCTGTTATTTATTTCTTTGAGTCACCATAGTATAATTATAATAATGGTATCACCCAAGCACATGCTAGAATTCCTGGTATCAGATAATCATCTTCCAGGTGAGAGCCTAAAATTTTATCCTCTCCAGTTCATAATACCGTTCCTGGTATCGCGATCATGGGCTACAACTAATTCCTAGCATCTAGCTATCCATTTCCATAAATCATTCTAGAGGGTTAGGATCAACAATCTTTTTAGCTTCCAGTACTTCCCAAATCACTGCTATCTTAACTAAGGATAGGACTTTATCAGTTCTAGGAACATACTACTAGGTCCAATTATCTTGCTAATAATTTACACTAGTTCTAGAATCTAAAAAGAACCTATCAATCTACCCTACTAAGGGTAACAATCTTCTTATAAAATATTACATTAATCATGCCTTCTATCGTCTGGACTACGATCTTCTTCTGGAGGGAACCATCAAACACAAGCATTCGTCTTTCCGAAATAAAAGGTAGATGAGAAACAATGATAATGATACTGATGAAAAGGAACGAATACAATTTGGAAGTCCAAGGGCAATAATCAAATACAAAGAAAGTTTTAAAATTGATTATGGATTGAGATTATATTCAACAATAGTCCTAAATTGCTGGCTCGTTTGGTACAGTAACGTAACCAAAATGATATGCTCTGAGACCTGCATGGGCCACCATAAAAATTATGACACGCCCAGTCCCAGAATACATGAGACTAGGCTATGTGGCAATGGCCAGCTACGTACCAAGGAGACTCCAGTCCTATTTCGAATACGTATAAGCTGTAAATGAGGGTCACTATCTAGATAACACGGTATACATGTCTATGTCTCAAACCATAAGGATATATAATAAAGAAGGGACAACATGTATCATAGTGTGTACCCCACACTACACTCGTCCGAATAGACTAGAAGGAAATAATATGAGTCTACAAATACTGGGCTATACTAGAAAAAAAATAAGCAAAGATCATAATAGTTGAACAATAAAGAAGTGAATACAAATATTGAGTAACAATACATGCATACCGGTATAATACTCATTCGTAGCTCCAGTCTTCCGTCAGCAATTGACCCTAAAATCTGGCAGAGAATCTGGTCCTCAGAGGGACTTAACAAGGTACAAAAATAATATGCTATAGTAAAACAAAAAAAGAAATATGTAATACGCCGGTGTAATCTAGCATAACCACCTAAGTGAGACGCAACTTTGAAGATAATGTTCGACGTGTGGGCTTTCCAAATATAAAACCGTAGCTTGGAGGCGCAGAGACACATGGTGCAGACCGTAGCTCCGAGCACAGAGTCACACGGGTGATACTATAACTCCGGATACAGGATCTCTACATAAATAAGAATATATATATATATATATAGCGCATGCAAAGTAGCCCAAGCGTCTAGGAACTATCTTCCCCTCCCAATGCGGTCAACGAGTGCTCGCTGAACCTGAACCTCTATCTAACAGTCTCATCATACTGAAGTAACTATCAACAATCATGATCCTAAAGTCATCACAGATTCTGGTCATGCTGACACCATCATGATACAGGAAGTCTGGCACGATGACAATGTCTGAATGTGTCCTAGGGTTTCGATATAACCAAGTAGGTACATTAATATATCGGGAAACCTCTAACAATTTATACGAGACGTTACCGATGAACATCTGCACCCGAATACGACCTAGACGCGAAGTAACGATTTTGATCCCAAGCGCACATAATGTATAGATAAAATAAATAGTAAATCTGGAACTGAGATACAGAGTGGCAAGGTACACTTGCCTGGATCAGGATGCTGAAGGCGGTGCTCCGGTACAACGTCCACGTCCGAGGATCCCAAAGTATATTTGCCTTCTCCATGCTATTGCGGTACTGTCTACCTGGTGTCCTCAATTGAAGGTGCCATGAATCCAAGGTGTCCTATATATCAAGAAAATACTCATCAATTGTTTCAAAAGAACTCGACGACAATCAACACTGCAAAATTGGATCTCCAAGCTGTAATGGTACGATTCCTGTTCTTGACTCCTTGCTCGTGTGATCCCAAGATCCACGAATGAGGGAACACACGAAATGCTGGGTCGCTGCATGGTGTTGAGCGGTCAAAGCATCGACAACACTAGACTATGGTACAATGACTCGGCCGGGAACCCGGGGTGTCCGTGTGTACGCTTTTATGATCTTTATATCGCTTGGTCGAAGAACTCCGATAACTCGCGATTGAGGAGATGGATGCAGCAGTGGAGGTTCACAATGGAGGTGGTGATGAAGACTGTTGCTGGTCGTGGGGCGGTACTGCGAGTAGTGGTGGCAGCATTGTGGGTCATGGTAGAGGTGGCGGGTTATGGTGGAGGCGGCAGGTTATGACGTTTGCGGTGGTAGTAGCAGTGGAGGTGGCAATGGCGGGTCGGTGGAGATACTGTTGGTGATGCTGTCGTGGTGTTGGCAGAGGCCAACGGTGGTGGTCGTGGTCGAGGTAGTGGTATTAGCATGTTGGTCGGAGGGGTGATGTTGGTTACGGGCTCCGGTGGTTGTGGCAGAGATGGTAGCAGGTTGGAGGTGGTGGTGTATAGCATCGGTTGGCAGAGATGCTGTTGGCCGGGGTGGTGGTGCTGGCTATGGGCTCTAGCGGCTGTAGCGGATGTGGCAGCGGGTTGGAGGTAATGGCGGCGAAGGTGGATTTAATTCGTATTATTCAGGATTAATTATTGAGGTTATATTTTATTAAGGTGATTTTATTTGATTGTTGTACCTTACTGTTGCTTCTATATTTGGAGCGCTACACTAGCTTTTTCCTTCCAACAAATTTCACACCCTTGTCCTAGACGTGCCAGTCTTCTATTCTGACCTTGTGTAACTTATAAATATGCTCTCTTGCGCTTCATTTTACTCGCATAATATTTGTCACAAACGTTTATTTTAATTCCAAATAAATCCAACTTTGTATCTTTGTGCGTTCAATCAAAATTGGAGACACAATCTTGATCCATTTTGTGCAACCCAAATTATGATAATATTCTATTCTGAGTCTTCTACGTCCATGATACTTGTGTCCTACCTAATTTTAAACCTATGTACTTCTAATTAATTTTAGAACACCATTTACATTAATTTTAATTAAATTGGTGTTAGGACCCAACTTAACCCAAAACTAGACCAAAGCCAAACCAAACGCCCAATCACACCCTCAAGACTCATACTAAACACCACACCACCTTTTTAACCATTACATCGCACCAAATATGGTATTTTTTCTCATTTAATCCCAAAACCTACTTTTGTGCAATTTTCTAATTTTTTGGGGCTTTTATGCAAAAGTGCAATGAGGTATCACCATCCTATTGGTCAAGGCCAATAAAGAAACAACTCCCTCCCTCATTGACAGGTCCAACACACACTCTCTCTCTTTCTCTCTCCTTTTTGTTTGTACACTCTCCTTCATGTTAAATCTTGGCCCTTCATTCAAAATAGAGCATCATCCTCACCGCACACACTTCCCTATATATAATCCCTCATCCTAACCCCTTTCCCAATGAGCCAACCCCATCCCAAGGATCACATGGCCGGCCCTAATCCCTAGGTTGTCATCACCCTTTTCTCTCTTATATGCAAACTCTTTCTCCATTAAATTTTTTACATCATCATCACCATCCCTCAAAAACTACAAACCCTAAACCACTTCTACCTTCATTATCTTCCTTTTCGGCCAACTCTGGCCTCTTCCCTAACCCTCCACCGGAGCAGAGCGCCCTAACTCTACCGCGGTCTGCTGTCAGCTACCCACAACTTCTCTTCCCCGTTCTCCTCCTCCCCGACTCCTCATCACCCGAGCACAGTCGATCGCTCATCCACGACTTCCAGAGCAACACAACAGCCATCACCGGCCCACGACATCGCCTTCCCCTGACTTTCTCTCCTCCTCCTCGACTAAGCATAGCAGTTCACCACCACTACTCCATCACGCCTCCATCTTCTCTGACGACCTCCCATCTTCGACCGTCGACCCCACCATCTTCACCATCGTCACCACCACCTTCCCACGTCCCCGATCCGACGACAGTCATCAGCACCGTCAACCCCGACCGCTCGTCCCTGACCCCAGCTCACAGCAGCCATCGGCAACGCCACCACCACCTCACCCCAACATCCTCGACTTCCCCACGTCATCGACGACCTCCTAGTCACCACCGCCACCGTCTCCTCCCATATTCCAGTCATCACCCTCTCCTTCTCTTCTCTGTTCCCGACCGCATCTCAACCACCTTCCTCCGTCGGGACAGTCCAGCAGCCGAGCACGACCCCCCTTATAGCAACTTTACCTCGTCTGAGCCCTCCTCGATGACACAGCAGCGACCTTCATAATCATCATCATCATCATCATCATCATCACCACCCTCGCCAGAGCCCGAGTACCGTCTCCGGTCAGCAGCAGCTTCCTTCGACCCCGTGCGTGCCCACCAAGGTTCGTAGCTTACCCTCTTTCATGTTTTTGTGTATACATGTGTAATTAGTAATTAGGGCTAGCATGTTATTTCGTGAAAGTTAGTTGAGGTGCGTTGTGTGACCCTGTGTTAGTGAACCTAATAATTAGTATGTGTCTGTGCATGTATGTGTGTATGATAATTAGATTTAATATAGGTATGTACTTCATGGGGAATCGATTTCTAGTATTACATATGTTGTGTGACCCTAATATTAGTTGTGCGTATCCCATATATATATATATTTTCATGACCCTAGGTGTATTAATATAAATATAGTATTGGGTAATACTAGGTAATATGCTAAAGTGCTATATGTATATATGTATATTAAACGTATTTTGGTAACTCACTGCCTTATGTGTACCCTAACCTGCTTGCTAGACTATGTGTTAGTGCTACACGAGATTTGGATATTGGACACTGTGTTAGTGTTAGTGTTAGTTGTTGTCTTGTTGTACACAGTATTCAAGGACATAACACCTGTGCGTATGGACACGCACACTTGACCCTGCTAGTGGACTAGTTAGCACCCTTGCGTAGTTTTTGAGTGCAGTATAATTGTGTTGTGTGTGTACTAGTGTAATGACTAATGCTATATTGTATTATATTATATATATATATATGACTATTGGATCGTCCTGTGAGACTTCGGGAGCATGACATTGGTATTGCCCGCTCAGGACCACAGACGAGTACATTCTCTAATAATTTCCGTTATTTGATAATTTCTATAATTCAAGCATTTAGAAATATTATATCTGATTATGACACTGTGCTACACGGACTAGCATATAGATTGGATTTGTAGTCATAAGATGTTACATTTGCTATCGTATTGACATTGTACATGATATTGATATTAGACATCGTACATGATATATTGGACATTGATCGTGTATCGTAACGTGTCATGGTTGGATCCACTATACTAGTTGGGGACGGGTGAAATATTAGTAGATTATGTGATCATACCCAACTCTATATGCATCATAGCTCACCCCACACCTCACGTCGGGTGCAGCCTCACCATTACATGTCTCATAACCTGTTATATATGATTAGCCTGACCATTACTCGCATCATAGCTAACCAGATGGTTAGCCTGACCTTACATGAATCATAGCTAATCATATGTAACAAGCCTGATCTTGTCCCAAGCTGATCACATGATAGACTAATATTTTAAACACTTAGAATAGTTACAGTTCTTTATTTTAGTTTGATATACTACATCACTCGTATATGATACTGTAGCTCTTTCTCTTCATTTCATATATGCATTGACTAAGCCATATTGTCTATTGCATATTCTGTTTATTATTTGCCACTGCATCTATTTATTGTTTCTTTTAGTATATAGCATTATCTATTTAATTTTTTATAGTCCTTGTCAATTAACTGAAACTGTTATTTGGGTTATACTTTGCTCCATCCTGACTGAAAATATTTTTCCAGACTGCGACTTAGAGGACTTGTTTCCGGCTTACTTGGAGATTTGGATGTTATTGTTGCAGGTTAGACTATTTTTTTATTTAGACTTGTGTTGTATTTCGTTTATTTTCTCTGATACCTTATCGTGCTTTAGTTTCTGTGATTGAGGGCTTGAGAGATCCGTTCCGGCCCACTTGACAGCTCTACTTTTATGTGATTGTTGGATTGATTATCCTTGTGAGTGATCACTAAATTGAAATTTTGTAAAGATGTGTGTTTATTGAAATTTGTTAACTAAATGTGAACCATTTTAAACCAACATCTTGTGATATGCGTGCAACCAAGCTATAGAGCCTTGCTAGCAATTATTCGAATAAAAAGCATATAACATGTTGTTTTTTTCGTATTTTTCAGAAACGTATAATAATTATGTACGTTGAAAGATTCGAATTAATATACGAATTTTAATGCTGTGATGTTTTGAATACGTTTCGTACGAATACATAGAATACCTATGTATTTTTTAAAGAAAAAATCTCATATGTAACCTATTTAAACATGCATGGTTATGGTCTATTTTGCCATGGTATTGCAGTCTCTGTCAGGGTGTACAACTAACTACATTCTAACAAGAAAATCACTGACACAAGCTACGGTACTAAGGAATCAATCAATCAATAAAATAGACGAAAAAGGAACAGAAAGAAAGAACAGAACATAGCCTTTTAACCCATTACTTGGACATCTTCAACCTCTATCATACACTTAACTCTGGCACATTCATTCACAAATTCCTGTCCCTACACACTGATACCCATATCAACTAATCATTAGTCCACAAGATATCCATGGATACATCCACATTGTACACACATGTTTATTAATACCATAATCTTATACCAAGAACCTCTAACACAACCATAGGTCAAATGAAGCATCCAAGTTTGATACCCCTATCCCTTTAATACCACTATTTCTACTACAAGCACACCCACTGCTAGCTCTCTTACCTACTACAATTGTTTATACTGGTTGTTCTTATCACTCAAGTGCATGCCAAGTGCAACACACCACACTAAGTACTTCTCTCTCTAATACAACTCTAGATGGACGCCCAAGTCAGTTTGCAGTGCCATCTCAAGCATGCTCAAGCCAATAAATCCTTATATATGCACATCATCTACTCATATACTAATATATATTTCTTACCCACATCTATCTAAGTATACCTATATATTCACAGTCTCTAACACTCAAGGTACACACAAAATATACCATCTTACTAAATATTGCACTGCCTCAACTGTGTACTGAATATTGCACTGCCTGGATTATTTGCACTATTACTCCCAATAATTTTTTATCCATATTAACTAATACACCAATCTAATATTATCACGCAAGGTACTTACTGTTACTAGCACATGGCGCAACTAATCCTTGGCGTAAAAACACTAGCACTCTTGGTACGGTAACACTAGCTTCATTATTAGATTACCTCATCACACTTCCTAGAACTCATGATCACTTGCACTAGTTATTAACTTATATAATACACATGCTTTACTTCACTCTCAAAGACAGGCATATGGTTCCATATCTCGATTGATGTATAAGTATCTCCCCTTAATCTTTTACAGACTGATACACTAATCTGTGATACACTTTATACCTTCCATGACCAATCTTGATATTTCTTAACCCATGGCACACTATTGGAATTTTTAATACTCATGCTTCCACTTTCATAAACTTTCATACTGATACTCAACACCCACTGTGCATTCTGCACACAATTTCAAGACACTTCTTTCACCTATTGCTTCCAACACATCACTTGCCTCAATATCAGGTAATACATCCATCATTAGTCATATACCGGTACACTCATATCTAATCACATATCAAGACCCTACTTTCATCTGTAACACAAGTCTCACTACTTAGCACAATGTATTCTTATTCTCTCATACTCTCTTATATACTTATGGGTATCCTCCTACTATGGCACACTCATTAGTTCCCTTTATGCATATGCATTTTTTTACCTTGGACACACCCATGTATCAACCATCAAATTGAATATCATGCTCCATTAATTTTCAACATAATTTTTTCTTGATACTTAATTGTTTATATGGATCACCCAACTACATGAATTTATGACTATACAGGACTGGCATGCTGACTCTGATACTAACTTCTGGAACCCTCACTGTTACTCTTTACTCCCCCTTCAACCTATAGTACCAATACTAACTAATATAAAACCTATTATAGAACTATTGCTACAAGGTACTACGATATGGGTTAACTCTAGATTGATGCCTACTGCTCACATGTCCAACCAAGAAATACTTACAGATTCACAAGCTACACTCCCAATAGTCAGCACTGATACTCAAGACACAGACCTAATTGCAAGTCACCAATTATCACACTAACATAGATCCTTAAAGAATTAAATCTCAAAAAGGAACTGGACTAAGGACTGAAGGTAACTCTACTTCTAGCAAAGAAAATGATGGAACAAGGTCCTATAATAACAGAAGTAGATAAATATTGAGATGATACTTTAAGAATCAATTTAAGATACAATCTGATAATCATACACGTCTGTCTGAAATTATGACACTCAGAATCCTCGCCACACCAGTGAGCATAACTGCGATAAACGATAGATTCCATACCTCAGGTATGCAACTCTATAATTATGTCGTCTAGAATCCTCGTTGTGCCGACTAGTATAGCTGCAAGAAATTTTAAATTTTATAACTAAGATATATATACATCTGAAATCACGTACCTATGTTTTTGACACGCCAGCTAATATGGCTGCGATAAATTCTAGGCTCCATAACCAGACTGCGACTTAGAGGACTTGTTTCCGGCTTACTTGGAGATTTGGATGTTATTGTTGCAGGTTAGACTATTTTGTTATTTAGACTTGTGTTGTATTTCATTTATTTTCTCCGATACCTTATCGTGCTTTAGTTTCTGTGATTGAGTATTTTCAGATTATATTGTGATATCAGTGTCTCCTTATGGAGTTAGATACTCGTGTGAGATTGATTAGTTAGTATTGTGACCCAGACAGCGTTCTACCGCCGATGCTGTGGCGTAGGCTGGACGTACCCACGTACTCGTGCCCCTATATCAGGTGCGGGTCGTGACACATTTTTAGTGGTTGCCCATGCAGGTCAGGCTTCGCAAGTTGTGTAAAATTGTGGTAGTACGACATCTTAGTTGTACTACTGCGTGCCTGCGATAAGATATAGAACATAGGATACTAGGATGAGAGAGGATACTCAATCATAAATTTTGAGAGATTCCTGGGACGACCTTTGAGAATCTTATTATAATTTCCAATTTAAATATTTTCCTTATTTCTGTCCATTCTCACTTGTTGTTATTGAATTTGATTCTTGTTGATCGGTTGTTAAATTTAATCCTTGGTGTCATTGCTGAGTTTGGTTTCTTATCGAGATAAACTTTACGGACTAAAATTTACGGTATCATCTGATGACATATGTTGAGATGATACTTTAAGAATCAATTTAAGATACAATCTGATAATCATACACGTCTGTCTGAAATTATGACACTCAGAATCCTCGCCACACCAGTGAGCATAACTGCGATAAACGATAGATTCCATACCTCAGGTATGCAACTCTATAATCATGTCGTCTAGAATCCTCGTTGTGCCGACTAGTATAGCTGCGAGAAATTTTAAATTTCATAACTAAGATATATATACATCCAAAATCAGGTACCTATGTTTTTGACACGCCAGCTAATATGGCTGCGATAAATTCTAGGCTCCATAACCATAGCAAACGTTTTACCTTTCTTACTGTCCTCATCAACATATGTCATCAGATAATACCGTAAATTTTAGTCCATAAAGTTTATCTCGATAAGAAACCAAACTCAGCAATGACACCAAGGATTAAATTTAATAACCGATCAACAAGAATCAAATTCAATAACAACAAGTGAGAACGGACAGAAATAAGGAAAATATTTAAATTGGAAATTATAATAAGATTCTCAAGGGTCGTCCCAGGAATCTCTCAAAATTTATGATAGAGTATCCTCTCTCATCCTAGTATCCTATGTTATATATCTTATCGTAGGCACGCAGTAGTACAACTAAGATGTCGCACTACCATAATTTTGTACAATTTGCAAAGCCTGACCTGCATGGGCAACCACTAAAAATGTGTCACGACCCGCACCTGATATAGGGGCACGAGTACATGGGTACGTCCAGCCTATGCCGCAGCATCGGCGGTAGAACACTGTCTATGTCACAATACTAACTAATCAATCTCATACGAGAATCCAACCCCATAAGGAGACACTGATATCACAATATAATCTGAAAATACTCAATCACAGAAACTAAAGCACGATAAGGTATCGGAGAAAATAAACGAAATATAACACAAGTGTAAATAACAAAATAGTCTAACCTGCAACAATAACATCCAAATCTTCAAGTAAGCCGAAAACAAGTCTTCTAAGTCGCAGTCTGGAAAAATATTTTCAGTCAGGATGGAGCAAAGTACAACCCAAATAACAGTTTCAGTTAATTGACAAGGACTATAAAAAATTAAATAGATAATGCTATATAATCAAAATTGGAGACACAATTTTGACCCATTTTGTGCAACCCAAATTATGAGAATATTCTATAATGAGTCTTCTACGTCCATGACACTTGTGTCCCACCTAATTTTAACCCCATGTACTTCCAATTAATTTTAGAACACCATTTATATTAATTTTAATTAAATTGGTGTAAGGACCCAACTTAACCTAAAACTAGACCAAAGCCAAACCAAACCTTCATTTATACCATCAAGACTCAAACTAAACACCACACACCATTTTTAACCATTACATCACACCAAATATGGTATTTTTTCTCATTCAATCCCAAAACCCACTTTTGTGGAATTTTCTAATTTTTGGGGGCTTTTATGGAAAAGTGCAATGAGGTGTCACCATTCTATTGGTTAAGGCTAATAAAGAAACAACTCCCTCTCTCATTGATCGGTCCAACACACTCTCTCTCTCTCTTTTTTGTTTGTACACTCCCCTTCATGTTAAATCTTGGCCCTTCATTCAAAATGGAGCATCATCCTCATCACACACACTTCCCTATATATAATCCCTCATCTAACCCCTTTCCCAATAAGCCAACCCCATCCCAAGGAACACATAGCCGGCCCTAATCCCTAGGTTGTCATCACCCTCTTTTCTCATACATGCAAACTCTTCCTCCATTAAATTTTTTACATCATCATCACCATCCCTCAAAAACTACAAAGCCTAAACCACTTCTTCCTTCATCATCTCCCTTTTCGGCCAACTCTGGCCTCTTCTCCGACCCTCCACCGGAGCAGCAGCATCCTGACTCCACCGCAGCCCGCTGTTAGTCATCTACGACTTCTTTTCCCCGTTCTTCTCCTTCCCGACTCCTCATCACCCGAGCACAACAGCCATCACCGGCCCACGACACCGCCTTCCCCCAACTTCCTCTCCTCCTCCTCGACTGAGCACAGTCGTTCACTACCACTACTCCCTCACGCCTTCATCTCCTCCGACGACCTCCCATCTCCGGCTGTCGACCCCACCGTCTTCACCATCGTCACTACCAACTTCCTACGTCCTGACCAGACGACAGTCATCAGCACCATCAACCCCGACCGCTCGTCCCTAACCCCCGCTTACAGCAGCCATCGGCAGCGCCACCACCACCTCACCCCGACATCCTTGACTTCCCTACGTCATCGTCGACCTCCTGGTCACCACCTCTACCGTCTCCTCCCATCTTCCAGTCATCACCCTCTCCTTTTTTCTCCATTCCCGACCACATATCCACCACCTTCCTCTGCCCGGACAGTCCAGCAGCCGAGCACGATTCTCCCTCATAGCAACTTCACCTTGCCTGAGTCCTCCTCGACGACACAGCAGCGACCTTCATCATCATCATCAACAACATCATCATCATCGTCATCAGCATCATCACCACCCTCGCCGGAGCCCGAGTACCATCTCCGGTCAGTAGCAGCCTCCCTCGACCCCGTGCGTTCCCATCAAGGTTCGTAGCTTACCCTCTTTCATAATTTTGTGTGTACAAGTATGATTAGTAATTAGGGCTAGCATGTTATTTCGTGAAAGTTAGTTGAGGTGCATTATGTGACCCTGTGTTAGTGAACCTAATAATTAGTATGTGTCTGTGCATGTATGTGTGTATGATAATTAGATTTAAAATAGGTATATACTTCATGGGGAATCGATTTCTAGTATTACATATGATGTGTGACCCTAGGTATTAGTTGTGGGTATCCCATATATATATTTTCATGACCCTAGGTGTATTAATATAAATATAGTATTGGGTAATACTAGGTAATATGCTAAAGTGCTATATTTATATATGTATATTAAACGTATTTTGGTAACTCACTGCCTTATGTGACCCTAACCTGCTAGCTAGACCATGTGTTAGTGCTACACGAAATTTGGATATTGGACACTTTGTTAGTGTTAGTATTAGTTGTTGTCTTATTGTACACAGTATTCGAGGACATGACACTTGTGCGTATAGACACGCACACTTGACCCTGCAAGTGGACTAGTTAGCACCCTTGCGCAGTTTTCGAGTGCAGTGTAATTGTGTTGTGTGTGTGCTAATGTAACGACTGATGCTATATTGTATTATATTATATATATATATAGGACCATTGGATCGTCCTGCGAGACTTCGGGAGCAGGACATTGGTATTGTCCGCTCAGGACCACATGCGAGTATATTCTCTGATAATTTTTGTTATTTGATAATTTCTATAATTCAAGCATTTAGAAATGTTACATCTGATTCTGATACTGTGCTACACGGACTAGTATATAGATTGGATCTGCAGTCATGAGATGTTATATTGGCTATCGTATTGATATTGTACACGATATTGATATTAGATATCGTACATGATATATTAGACATTGATCGTGTATCGTAACGTGTCATGGTTGGATCCACTGTACTAGTTGGGGGTGGGGGAAATATTAGTAGATTATGTGATCATACCCAACTCTACATGCATCATAGCTCATCCCACACCTCACGTCGGGTGCAGCCTGACCATTGCATGCCTCATAGCCTGTTATATATGATTAGCCTGACCATTACTCGCATAATAGCTAACCAGATGGTTAGCCTGACCTTACATGAATCATAGCTAATCATATGTACCAAGCCTGATCTTGTCCCAAGGCGATCACATGATAGACTAATATTTCAAACACTTAAAATAGTTACAGTTCTTCATTTCAGTTTTATATACTACATCATCCGTATATGATACTGTAGCTCTTTCTCTATATTTTATATATGCATTGACTATGCCATATTGTCTATTTCCTGTTCTCTTTATTATTTGCCACTGCATCTATTTATTGTTTCTTTTAGTATATAGCATCATCTATTTAATTTTTTATAGTCCTTGTCAATTAACTGGAATTGTTATTTAGGTTGTACTTCGCTCCATCCTGACTGGAAATATTTTTCCAGACTGCGACTTAGAGGACTTATTTTCATCTTACTTGGAGATTTGTATGTTATTGTTGTAGGTTAGACTATTTTATTGTTTAGAGTTGTGTTGTATTTCGTTTATTTTCTCCGATATCTTATCATGCTTTAGTTTCTGTGAATAATTATTTTCAGATTATATTGTGATATCTGTGTCTCCTTATGGAGTTGGATACTCGTGTGAGATTGATTAGTTAGTATTGTGACCTAGACAGCATTTTACCGTCGATTTTGTGGCGTAGGCTGGACGTACCCACGTACTCGTGTCCCAATATCGGGTGTGGGTAATGACAGAAGAAGCGGAGGAGGATTTTGGCTGCATTTAGAGGGAGGGAAGGAGAGAGAGTGGGGAGATTTCTAGGGTTTTTCTTGGGATTAGGGTCGGCCTTATATGGGGAATTGTGTGTATGTGTTAATATAGATGGAGTATGGGATTGTAATAGGGGAGAATTTGAATCAATGGCTATGATTCTGCATGAAAGAAAAATAATACAAGGGGAGAGAAATAGAGTGAGGTGACTGATCACATGAGGATGGGAGAGTTTCTTCATTGGTTTGCACCAATAGGAGGGTGACACCTAGCAGCATTTTTTGCATTTTAGCCCTTTAATATTTGAGTATTTACACATAAAGAAAAGAGGGTGAGGATTTGATATGAAAAGTTGTGTTTGGTGTTTTATAGGATGAGAGGGTGTTGGATTTTTGTATGAGCCTCAAGAATGGGTGTTAGGTTAAGTTGGGGTTTGGTTAAGTTGGTGTCCCTAATTTAATTAAATAGTGTGTCATATATGCTCTTAAATTAAATGTGAGTACATAGGGTCTCAATTGGATGTGACACAAAGGTCATGGACGGTGTAGGCTTGGTGTCAGTCTTGGACCCTTTAATTGGTTAGGCGAAACAGGTTGAGTTTGTGTTCCCAAATCGATGGCAATGACATAGGTACAAGATATATGTTTAAAGAATTAATTTTTATGAATGAAAAGTTGTGCAATTAAAATAGAGCATAAGGTAGTGTGTTTGTGAGTGACAGAAATATCTAGTGCCCAGGTTGGCTTATTAGGTCAAGAGTACAAAGATTTGTTAGAAAGTAAAGGCTATTATTGTGCTCTATATATTGTAGAAATGGTAAGGTGTACCAAGGGTTTAAATTAAAAAATTAGTCTACACAACCCTAATTTATAATCCTTAGACAACCTGAAACTAAACCAAAATTTTTACCATATCCAGTCTACCTAAAAATATTTTTAAGGGGGTTTACAATTATTTTCACCTTGTCCTCCTTATGGAGTTGAGATCACTGACAGGTTTTATCTTTGTGAGTTATGTTAGTTAATTTGAGACCTAAACAGCGTTCTACTGCCGATGATGTGGCATAGGCTGGACGTACCCATGTTTCATGTCCAATTTTTTGGTACGGGTCATGATTTATTTTAGTGGTGGCCCATGCAGGTCGAGAAGAGTAAGATTAGGTCGCAACTCGTACAGTATCATAGTAGTGCTCAAACTTAGAGTACTATTACGAGCATAAGATAGGGTATAGATGAGAGTATCCTCAATCACAACTAAGAAATTTCCAAATTATTTTGTTATTCTGAATAATTGCTTCCTTTAAATTTTACGATCCTTCTATGATGATATCGTATATTTTTCCTTAATTGATTTATTCATGTTTTGATCTGTCTTCAGGATGCCACCGAAGACTAGGTCCCTGAGATCGGGACTCGCAGCTTCCAAAAGGTCTACCATCTCTCGACCTGTCACTAAGACAGTTGGAGTTGCTCCTCCTACTTTACCTGTTCATGTAGGAGTTTTTGCAGCTTTCGGGGGTCCTCCTCCCCCATATGTCCATAGGGTTGTCTCGGCTGTTACAGAGGATATTCCACCACCACAGATTTTGTTTCCACGAGTCATACCCGCAGATGGGGCACAGATGTTCGTATTGATCTAGGGCTTGGTAGATGATCAGAGGACGTCGGCAGAGGCTCAGCGAGTTCAGGCTGAGGCACAGAGGGTGAAGGTAGAGGCACAACAAGCATAAACTGAGCTGATGTGGGAGAGCATGGAAAATGCTCATCAGGTGGCTCTCCAAGCAGTGGAGAGAGTCGTACAGCAGCATCCTGGCCAGCAGAAGCAGCAACAAAGGCCAAGCACTATCATGAACTTCACGAGGATAAAATCTTGGGA